>NMRB01001235.1:66743-194835 GCA_002633025.1 Notospermus geniculatus
GCCTGATGGGGATAGGTTGGCTTTGATACTCGTGCAAGACCAAGTTTGGATGAGCCTGATGGGGCAGGTTGGCTTTGAGACTTGTGGAAGGTCGTTTGGATGAGCCTGATGGGGCAGGTTGGCTTTGAGACTTGAGCAAGGCCAGGTTTGGATGAGCCTGATGGGGCAGGTTGGCTTTGGGACTTGAGCAAGGCCAAGTTTGGACGAGCCTGATGGGGACAGGTTACCTGGAAGGTGATATTTGGGGACTATGACCAGCAGGTTGACCAAGAGTGTTGTGATTCAATCAACTTGCAACAGGCATAACACAGGTGAAATTCCCCTTGTTTCATAACAGACCATCCTAGTTCACAGAGCGTACAGGATTAACGTTTTGATAAAGTCACAAGAAGGTTCTCTGAAAATCCTTCAACGGCATCAGTTTTCCTCTGCTAAAAGGTTGCCATAAGACAGTAGTCTCTTTCTGCTTGCTGCATTGGAAGGTTATGTTCTGCTAATGAATGCTCACACAGCTCCTATAGCAACCAGAAATAATCCTCAGTTGCTTTGTACGGCGCTATTACGTCAATAATAAGGAGAAGGTTAAAGACCACAGCTGCAGAAGTGGATAATGACATCATACACAGGCATCATTCCGCAACAAAATGGGAAAATGGAAAAATATTAATAACCGTGCTAGGCCGAATGTGTAATCTTCAGAGCTGATTAACCAGCAAAAACAACTCGTAAGTGGTAATGGACTGTCCAGAGGACACACGGATCTCACACCAAACCTGAACCTGACACCAGAGGATAACTCATAGAAAGGTTTCTTCGATTCATCAAAAAATGCTAATGAAGAAACTACGCCTTCCTCTAGTCCATTATTTCCTGTTTACTAATAATTTGATACCTTTTTCACAGTGAACAGCTTTCCCACGCATTAGCACAACCATTCTCAACCATGACACACCGATGTTTTTAATTTGGGCCATAATTCACCAGATTTATGATCGTGTGCTGAATTCACCACAATCACTTATTTCTGGCTAAAAAGTCAGTCCTAAATCAGGTATAGTAGGCCCTGTGAAGGCTATATTCACTGGCTACACCCATCATTTTGGGAAGGCGACATGGATACCAGCAGGGTGATTCGCTGCATCATGTACACCATCATTAAGGGTCTCAAATCAATCACTGGTTCTGCAGCCTTACCCCCATCCACCCCATCAGCAATCAGATACCTCAACCATGTGTAACCGCCTCCTGAACCCTTCAACTCACTTATACAGCACTGCACTGACACTATTCAATCAGCCAAGTCATGATATAGAATATTTGCCTGATTAGACAACATCAGTCAAATTGACCTTTAAATCAAGATGGCTGATTTTTCCATCATACTGCTCAGAAGACAATAATCGTCTGTACAAAAATAGACTTAAGGATAATGCCAGAATATCTCAAGAGACAGCGCTAGGGGCACTTTGTCGTGTAGATGACAGGATTTATCTCCGATACTTCAATATAAGACGAGGGGCAGCCAACCTATTCCAGATACTGGGAAGCAATAGCGAATCAGCTGAACAATGACTCTGCATATTATTCTGAGCCGTACAAAATGATAGACAGACTGACCTCTGCAACTAGCTCCAACACAAGGACCATTGACACAGTGACCCGATTGTTATTATGGGAAAGTAGTGGCGGCTACAATCACCATGGAAAGTGCAGCTACTGTATACACAACAGGACAGTCCTTGCTGTATCAGAGACAGCACTGCCACTCAGTACAATAACAAGGCATGGAAGGTGGGATATTTTTCAGGAAGAAGAAATCTAACATTTTATCAGTCTAGGTATGGGGACAACAGCTCCAGCGGCAAAATGCTGTAACAGGAATGACCCATTCGGATCACTCCCCACAAATCATGATGGTCGGTTGGTAGGTAACATACTTTAGTAGGCTGAAGCCATCTTCATTTGGAGGTAGCCAACTATTTTAGAGGAGCAAAAAATTGCACCACATATTGAAGTAATGTGCAGGATGAGAAAAGCAAGACAGCGAATGTGAAGCCTAAAGCTAAATGCTTGTGTAGAACAGCATGCATCAGTGTAAAGACGGCCAAAAAAAATGACAGAAGATGCAGATTCCTGTGGTAAACACATAACACCTGGCACTAAGAGAAGCTGGAGATGGGATAGGACAGATCAAGCAGCTCGGCCCAAAATACTGCCACAAAAAAGAACCTGCAGGTATTTTTGCAGTAGGGTTCCACCAGGTCATCGAAGAGCATGCACGATAACAAATTAACCCCAGTTGCTTATTCCGTGGATGAGTCAGCAGCGGTGAGCAAACAGCAAGAGACTGATCGTCAGGCAGGCAGAAAGCTCTGATGAAGACTAAAATAGCTGACAGCATGCAGGACAGCCCTGAAAAAAATAAGCCAGGAGTAGGCCTATCTGACAATAGAGGTCACTGGTGAGGCACTTGTTATCAAGTCCAGGAGGATTTTTCATGAAGATAAATGACTCGCAGGAGTGAGAAGCAAATCAACCGATCACCAATTCCTAGAGAGATGGTCAAATGCAGAAATTTTTTCTTCCAGTTGGGGCCTACCCCACGCGAGTTAACTAATCTCCCACGTAGGCCCATCACCTGCCTATCTCGCTTGATACCAATAACTTTGTTTGTTATATTACCAGCTATTTCCAAAGGTCTTGTGTAGGCTAAGCATCTGCAGCCTCAACACATCACACATGATTGTTTTCATTTAGCCGATGGCTATAATATGATCTGCACTTCAGGCAGGCAAAGAAGTAGTCAGCTTTTCCTCAAACTAAATGGGTTCACTGTCCTGACTTTCACAAGGTAGGTCTGAGTGCTAAGGACAAGAGTTCACTGTCCTGTCTTTCACCTGGTCATGGAGTGCTCTGGACAGAGTTCATTGTTCTGACTTTCAGAAGATTGGTCATGGAGTTTTCTAGGGCATAATTCATTGACCTGACTTTCATAAGGTTGGTCATGGAGCAGCTGGGACAGAGTTCATTGTCCTGTCTTTGTCCTGGCTTTCACAAGGTTAGTCATGGAGTGCCTGGGACAGAGTTCATTGTCCTGGCTTTCACAAGGTTGGTCATGGAGTGCCTGGGACAGAGTTCACTGTCCTGACTTTCACAAAGCTGGTTTGGAGTGCTAGGGACAGAGTTCATTGTCCTGATTTTCAGAAGATTGGTCATGAGTGCATGGAACAGATTTCATTGTCCTGACTTTCATAAAATTGGTCATGGTTTGGAGTGCTAGTGACAGACGGAACATTGTCCTGACTGTCACAAGGTTGGTCATGGAGTGCCTGGGACAGAGTTCATTGTCCTGACTTTCACAAGTTTGGTCATGGAGTGCCTGGAACAGAGTTCTTTGTCACGGCTTTCATATGATTCATCATGGAGATGCTAGGGATTGAGTTGGATGTCCTGACCAGCACAAGGTTGGTTTTGGAGCACTTAGGACAACAAACCCTTCGTTCTGAGATTACCATTTTTCTCTCGGTAAGACATAGGGTCACTACATTCACTTGGTGACCATTGAACAGAGCGTTGATGTCAGAACATTTCCCTGATTTATATCAAAGAAGCAAAGGAACTGACCCAGGAATGGACCAACGAACCATCACAGCAGCAGGGCAAGGCTATCAAGGAACTATTCCTCATTTGCTGCTGAACGTTTACTGTGGGCAACAGTAGAGGCTAAACTGGTAACACCTGTGCATTATGCACTTTTACCAATGATTAAGGTGCTAAGCTTAGAACAGGTAAGTCACTGACTGGTTACAAGGATGATTGGACATTTCAAGCAAGGTGAAGGTCATTGTTGAGAGTTGTAAACAGGAAGCCTTTATATTGGGCGCGGGGTCCTAATCGATGCAGGTAGCCTATCATTAAAAGATCTTGTTTAGCAGAGGACAAGTTAGGCTTGATAACTTGCAGGAGACATAAAAATNATTCACTTGGTGACCATTGAACAGAGCGTTGATGTCAGAACATTTCCCTGATTTATATCAAAGAAGCAAAGGAACTGACCCAGGAACGGACCAACGAACCATCACAGCAGCAGGGCAAGGCTAAGGAACTATTCCTCATTTGCTGCTGAACGGTTTACTGTGGGCAACAGTAGAGGCTAAACTGGAACTATTCCTCATTTGCTGCTGAACGGTTTACTGTGGGCAACAGTAGAGGCTAAACTGGTAACACCTGTGCATTATGCACTTTTACCAATGATTAAGGTGCTAAGCTTAGAACAGGTAAGTCACTGACTGGTTACAAGGATGATTGGACATTTCAAGCAAGGTGAAGGTCATTGTTGAGAGTTGTAAACAGGAAGCCTTTATATTGGTCACAGGGCCCTAATCGATGAAGGTAGCCTATCATTAAAAGATCTTGTTTAGCAGAGGACAAGTTAAGCTTGATAACTGCAGGAGACATAAAAATTCTTTTCAGGGAAATCACCTTTTCAAGATAACATAGGGTCATATTCGATAAATGATAAAGACTACCCACATGTTACTTTAGCATAAAATGTTATGGTAAAAGTTCCTGCGCATTGGCTGAAGTTACACAAGGATAAACCTCAAACATCTTTCATGAATACGGCCCTTCATATTCTGGATGTACATGTCATGCAGTAAACCCTTCCGGAATGGGCCAACCATCAAGCAATCCACATGACCACACTTTAGAGAATGCACCAAGATATATTAGGGGAAGATCTGACTTCTTTCAATTAGTTGCCAATACCTAGATTAGGCAGCCTGTACACAAGGACCAGACAAGTACATTGCACTTAGCAACACTTGGTAGGCAATATATTATGTCCAAGTCTTATTGTCTGTCTGATTCTCCATCAAAAACCAATCAAAGATGTAGTGATGAGATTGGGACTTGGAAAAAAAATTGGACCTGTTTGAACATGGCGTATTCCAGAATCTTTTTTTTTTATTTTTAGGCTGGGCAGTAATATTAACAGGCCAAAATCAATGAACAAGTTGTGTATTGACAGCAATTTCCACAGGAAAATGACGTCCTGCCCTATCTTCCCAACAACAGATCGTTGGGCCGTTTTGGGTCCATGCTTCAATATCTTTACTGGTAATCTATGCAAATGACCTAAACGTCATTTACAACCCATACATCATAAATGTTTAGTCATGCTTGTACCAATTAATATGATCATACATTGATTGGTGAAGTAATAGGTTTGGATTTATATGGCTTCATCCCAGCATTACAGGATTGATGACAACTCCTCACACACTCTTCTTTCTTTCTCTATTGCAGAAAAGGATGCAACAAGCAGAAAATATTGGTCACTACTGGCTTTTTCTGATCAGCCGTCTTTTTCACAATTCTTTAGGGACATATGGTCCATACTGATAAGGAAGTGAACACAGGCAAAACACACAAATTTGTGTGGTATGTACAGGGTGACCCAAAAAAACCCGAACCCATAAAAATGTTAATCAATCCTACATAGGTCCATCAAATTTCTTCAAATTTGGTGGACTTAAACTTCAGTCTATGGATGACCATTCCGCAAAGTTTTAGCCATCTGAATCTGTTTGCAGAGAATTTTTGTCTTCTTTCCAAAATGTGCTCCAAATGGCATCCTCGGCGTTGAAGGCACACTTGCATACGTCGTGCAAAATTGTCAATGACTCGCACACATTGCTCCTTAGGGCGACTTTCCATTGGAGCGTTACCATGCGCAGAAATGCTCGAAAGCATTGTTTTTTCCGTACTGTGACCAATGCCGCGAAAAAAAACGATGCTTTCGAGTGTTTCCGCGCACACACGTAAACGCTCCAATGGAAAGCCGCCCTTATATGTATATGTCTCATTTGCCCCTCTCAAGAAAGGATTTCGTCCACACCAACATTATGGATCACTTGGCCAGGAACCAATTCTCTAACCTTCAATTTTATGGTGAATGATCACAATACCCATTTCAGCTACCGAGTATGGCCAATGTAGCTCAAGAATAGGCTGTCTTATGTATCTCAAGCAGAGATACAGCCCTGAATACGGTCCATGGGGAGACATTCATCTCTTAACCATCGTAGAATGAGAAACTGAGATTCATCATGAGAGTTCCTGGTGTTCCAACGGGTGACTTTCGATGCAAATTGTCAGGAGTGCCCGTTCACACAGATGGAACTGGCAGCATGTCGATATATATTTCAAATTGATCCCTTTAAAATAGGATGAGATTGAAGTCTTGATGAAATATGAATTGGAAGCTGTCAAAGACATGAACTACCAAGAGAATTCTTGTTGGAGTGAAGTTAATTGCTGATGGGAGCCCGGGTGCAATTAATAACGAGGCCGGAAACACTTTTGGATATTAAACAGTGGTCACACGAGGGAGGGAGGTAAGAATCAGGCAAATTTGGTATTATGTTCAGCCAGGAGCCAGAAGAATCGCAAAGATGTTGGAGGATAATATTCTGGAACATGAGGGAGGTGGCGTGCAATCGATTTGACGTAGAAATGAAACTTCGATACGAGTCCTCTCATACATGTAACAACGGCCAAACTTGTATACCTGACGGCATGGGCGATAAAATAACAGTTTTTGTGAAATACAATATTGTAGTTGGCTACCGCAGCCATTTTCTTTTCGTTCTGAATGTCATCAGGTGAACCAGTGATATAATTATTTCACCATCCCTTGGGTTTTTGCAACACATTTCTCAACTGAGAAATTTAATGTAAATTTCACTTGAATCCACAAATATTATGCAAAAATATTTATTTTTTTAGATATCAGCAAAATGTAATAGGATTTATTTTTCAGATATCTAGAGTAAAACTGACAGTCGCAACCAAATCCAAACAAATGGTACCCAAGGAATACAGCTCCCTATTAAAGCTAGACCAGTCTAACTGTGAATAATTGTCCACAGGATTTATTTCAGTGCCATTAACTTAAATGGAAGTGAATTATCTATTTCCCACAGGGCTAATTAGACTTGATTCACGAACCAGAGAACAAACAGTCATCACTGATTCCAATCATCATTGGCAAATGAGAAAGATGACCAATGACCTGAACAAGAAAATGACGACGTAGAAAATTTTAGTAAAGAATGCATTTTATAATGAATTTAAAGTCCCATGCTAAATGAAGCCATAATTTTACTTCTGTAAGGCAACATAAAAGGTAATTGCAATATCGCATTCTAGTCAGCAGGGATGCAGTATGATCATAATTTTCATCAGCGGCAGCGGTGTGTGACAGGAATGATAGTCCTAGAAATGCATGTCCAAGTTACAATACATTATATCTGAATGGTCATGGTTTTTTAACCATATATCCTAATCCTTGTTGAAAAATAATAAACTTGGACTTAGATTCCAGGGGGAGGACTTTGATTCCTATCACAGGGACATCATGTCTACCTTGGATGTTCAATGGTCATAAATTTTGAGACATCGCAAACTTGCAAACATAAAGAAGTGACGTACCTTTCCGATTTTTTCGAAACAACGTCTAATATCCTCTTCCTGTGTAGTGTTAGACACTCCTCCTATAAAGATTTTCTTTGTTCTTGTAACCATCTGCAAAGAAAGAAATGAGAAAAATTACTTTCTAATTCATAAATGGCGCAAGCCATCACTGTCAGTCTCTATGCAAAATCTTGTTAGGGACACCAGCTTAGGTTCAGCACTTTCTCTGACTTGTTCAGTTGTCATCTTGGGCCTCCATCCTGCCAGCTATTTTGCTGTTCAGTACCATGCTAATAAAATTGATCAAGATGAACACACAAGAAACAGCCACCGCATCTTAGATATCAAGCCATGCCACTGGTTGTCACCCCACGGAAAAACCTGACAGGTCGAGGGAAATACGACATTAGCTGCTTTTCATTTCAAAGTGAGGCACTGGGAGAATCTAATGCCAATAAGTGGGCACTGTCGAGGAATAGCAAGACGTGTAGAGAGAGTGCTATCATGAATACAATACAGGCTACACACCAGCTGCCCTGATGTATAGAGTGGACGTTTGTTGTGGTGGTGGGATAGACTCCATGTATCAGAATGGCCTGGTGAGATATGTGTGGCAGTCCAGGAAAACCCGTCGCCTCGGAAGTCGCTGAGTGATCAACAAGGGCTGTCAGATTGCCTGTGCATTGATCTGCTACTGTTTGCCTGTTACGTAGTACATTTCAGCTACTGAAATGTGCGGGTTCACCAAGGCCATTAACATTTTCCTCAAACGCGATATCTGACGAATTTTCCTAGACCGCCACACATATGAGTGGGCACCAAGCAGAGACTTAGGGAGATGAGTGTTATCAATTATCTGAACTACTAGGAATATAGAATGATTTCTTCTGCTTCCTCTACTGCTGTACACTGACCAATCTTCAATTAAAAGATGCTGACCAATCATGAAGAAGAATGACTCAAAAAACTGAGTTGATCCAATTATCAAATTAAACTAATTGAGTCCAATTAGACCAGAGGGGCTTCACTTTTTCTGTCATGTGATATAGGGTGAACAAGGGAGCAGTTGGCCACGCCAGTGTCCTCCGCATGGCTTTTCTAAGGTGGCCCACCCTACCTTGGAATTTTACCACCCTTTTGGTACCTTAGAAGTAGCCACCCTACCTTACAGTCCAATTTTGTAATGGTTTTCTATTACACCCCCTACCTTAAATTGATGACAACCCTATCTTAATTTGCAAAGTAATGGAATTTCAAGGGTACCAACCTACTTTAAGAAATCCTGTGGAGAACACCGGAACAGTGGCTGGCCACAAATTGATACACCAGTTGGAGTGTGGCTGATGAACAAATGCCTGTCAATAGATGGCCGACCACTGCATGCCAAACTGCTCTATCTATGGTTCAACCAATACCAAGACATGGTACCACAGAGCAGTCCACAGCCACTACCAAGGGCCATCTTCCCACAGCAGGGCTTTGGTCTGGTTCCTCTTCACCAAGTGTTTGAGTGGATTAAGAGTAGCGAGGTAAAAACCCCTGTGGTGGAGGATGCACCGGGCGGATGGAATACCTACAGGCCTACTTTATCCATTTCTTAATCATATAGGCCTACCTATTGAAAGCAAGAAACATTAATCATTTAACGATGCAATAAAGAGAGCTTTCACTGTCTTGCTGTGCGTTGAACTTTCTACACTAGTACGGAGATGAACAGAGATAGATGTGATTCCAAACAGGTTTTCCATGCTTTCAACCAACCAATAAGAACAGCAAGTGGTCAGTGCACTGAATAATGACATATCGAACCACTCCAGGTGACGTCAATGTAAAAATAGGCCCATGCAGAGCCTTTTGTGAAGGCCACACAATACGAGATAGGCACAAATGAGACAGCAATAGAAATTTGCACTGCAATACCATGATATGCGGTGTATAATATATCCTTTATGAGTACCATAAATGCTATATGTGAGAATCATGAATCTTCAGACAAAGGACAAATAATAGGGCTAGGACTACCAAAGAAAGTGTCCAAGATAAATGTTATTGCCTTCTTAGAAACAGCATCAAAGCAACGTATAATGACCCAGCAAGTAGTCTTCTGCTGATGGATGATCTCAGGTTCAATAACTGATGGACATACATGTAGCATAAAAGGGTTTTTAATTGATTTCTACAGATTCTTTCGCATAGGCTACTTCTTGGTCAAGCATAAGGTTGAGTTCAGAAGTTTCCCTTCCTTACTGACATAGAAATCTTTAAAACCATCTCAGAAATTATTTCTATTTCATATTCAGAAATTATTAGAAGATTGAATACTGTACAAAATGTGTATTTCCAATCAGGAGATCGGATTCATCTAAATCAGGTGTACTGAATACATGCATTATGAAATACACCTGTGTTTAATAAGAAGGGTTAAAATAAAGACTTCTGTGTTGATGACCATTTATATTGCTAGTAAATATTTAGTTTTATAGGAGAAGGTAGGTAAAGTTAGATAGCTGGCTCCCCTGCCAAGACCTAATGCTTTTCTGTAGTGTACATAGATGCAGATGTAGATGAAGATGCAGATTTGGTATACTGAAATGAAAATGCTAATAGTCTAGTCTCACTTCTTGTCTAGTCTAGACATTTATATAATGTTGCACTGTTGAGATCACTTGAGTATTGAACTCCTTTTCAACAGGAAAGTGCACCACCATTCATGAATGAACATCTTCCACAGCGAAGATCTCGGATTGCCATCAATGCCTAAGTAGTGCCATCAATGCCTAAGTACTACCAACCCAGTCTATTTCCTCCCTGAACAACAATTCAGCTCTTATGTCACCCGCAAGTGGATTGCCAACTGCCAACAGACCATCATGTATTTTTCAGCACGACAAGAGCATTGCTGTATATTGGACTCCTGCAGTGCTGCTGATGTAGCAATGCATGACGCGACCGAAACAATCCACAGAAAGCTATTGGCTAAAAACACAAATCTTAGAACCATGTTACAGACTACAAATTTCGTCAGTCGATTGCCTATGGCTTGTGGCAATTTTTACACGACTGTACATGTGCGTATAGCTCGTTTTTCACCAGGTCGCCATAATTTCCATCTGGGGAAATTGGTGAGCAGTAAATATAGCCAATCATGATCCCTACGGCTTAGCAAGTGTGATGTACCTAACAGTAAATGTACGCGGGGTAGATCTGGTACAGGCAAATTCAATTCAAGGTGATACTTAGCTGTAGGAACTGTGGTTTGGGATATTGCTGACATGACTACCAGATGATGCCAATCCCACATGGCATGCATTTATGCAGTACAGCACGGCCATCTCTGATAGAATTACTTTTTTTTTCTCTGGACAAAAGAATCTAATTGGAGAGTGCCTGATACATATATATTATAACACAGATTCATGCTCAGCCTTTTAAATCTGTATTTGTATCAGTTAAGTAGGGAATTAGATTTAATTCAGGGATTGTGCTGGCAAAATGGGTAGAAATCATTGAAAAAGACCAGGAAAATGATGAAAATTCACATCTGTGGCTAAAGAAAATCAGGGTGGTCCAATGCATTTCCACTACTATCGCTAAAGAAAATTTGAGCCTAGCGCAATCCCTGTTTAACATGTTATAGATTGAATTTTGTCATACTGTAACAGAAACTGGAAGCTTGCAATTACAATTCCACAAACACCCCGAGTGGAACATTTGGCCAGACAAATAATGTGTATTCTGCAGGCAGTCTATCATTATACAAAAAGAAACCCCACCCTCCCCCACAATAACCAATGTAATGGAAGCACTTTCCTTTAAACTAAAGATATCTCAGTTATATGTCACAAAACGCTTTAGGCCAGAGGCAACTCAAACACAAGGAATACCATCATACCATCAAAGACCATTCAGATGACAGTATATCTAGGCTATAAAGAAGATGAAGACACAATGGAAGAGTTTGTGGTATTTTCCCAACGACTCCTGGCAATCTTATCCAACCAACCCATTTACAGCGAAGCCAACATCAAAGCTGGGGGCCGAAACTCAATCAGGGAAGCGCGGAGCCATTCTTCTTCAGTTCTTCCCAAGATTCCATGCAGAAGAAGGCCACGCTTTTATCGGGGATATAAAAATCTAACACGGGAAAGCGATTCCTTGCCGACATGGCAACAAATTGGATCACCAGCAAAAGAAATGTGGCTGTTTCAACATACCAGTGTCAGTGCATGGGTCTTCTTGGTTACATCAGGTGAACATATTGGAAGTCAATACCAACTGTCGCACATGGGCAGAAAAGGGAAGTTTGTTAAGTTGTTTTTGTGCTCATTGACTATCAAAGCAGCACTAGGCCTATATGCAGAATGGGAAATTTATCTTCAGTAATCATGCATGGATGGATGTGGTATGGCGTCTTTTTTTCATAGACTGTTTGCACACCATGGTTTCTTTACCAATACAATGTTTGACCTGAAGATGTGTTTCTCCTACGCAACAATTTTACCCAATTTCTTATTCAACTCAAGAAGATCAAATAGGCCTACAGATAGTTGCAAGGATGACATTCAAGTGACTGCAAGTGCGAGAAGATCTCAGCATTTACATGATATACCCTTAACACAGGTTTTAGGCAACATTGTGCCATACTCCTTCACAGTTTCACAATGGCATTCTAGAGCAGGCATTAACAGAGACAGTCAGACAAAAAAAGTTATCAATATAAGTGGGAGGCACTTCTTCAAATATCTTCTCATCTTATTTTCACACAACAAAAACTTTCTCTCTTCTATAGACATATTCCACCCCCAGGATCTAATTCATGGATGCAGTAACTGGGACAACTGAACAATGTAGTGCACAGAACAGTTTCCACAAAAATGCCCATATTCACTTCCTTACTGTCTAAAGTGGCTAGAAGATATTCAAAATGGTGACTGTTTTGCTCAACAGGAGCAAATTTCATGGCCACACTGGGAAGTCAAGGGACTTTCGGAAAATGGTATTTTATTTTTCACCATTCCAAAATCCATCAACATAATAGCCATGATAAGAACAACAGCTTTTGAGAAGTTCATCATCGCTGATCATGACAATGAGTGACCTTTTCAAGATGGCTGCCTAACGCAGAGAATTTGCATCATTTCAATCTGGCGGGCTGTTAGTGCTAAGGAGGCTGAATTAGCGTGTGAGAGAATACCAGCTGGCTGTATGTCAAGCTATCGGACACCACGAATGAAATTCAATTACTTCAGAGAGGTGGAGAATATCACAATTACAATGTTAAAAGCACTGCCAACATCTTGTCTCTGCATGAATAGGCTGTCTTTATCAGTATAATACGGTGCAATGATGAGGAGACAATTACTAGAGATTTGCATGCGAGGAAAACTCAGGAAAGAAAGAAACCAGCATACTGCATGTTGAACTTGATTGATGGGTCCATACATCGGGAGAAATAATTAGAAATAGCGTACGCCAAAGTCAAATGTATTGAAAAACAAAGAAGAGCCATGCTAACGCATCAAGAAATGATCTTTTTGATGACTCAGACTTCCTCCACACAGGAAGGTCATGAAAACTGGATAAGGAAACATCACTAACAAGACATCTTTCTTAGCAAAAGCACCACTCGTATTCTTTTTTCTCAATACCTCCACTCCGTCGTAATTTTCCCTCAAACTATTCCCCCATTATAATTTATTCACGAAAAAGGCAGTTGTGGCTTCAAGTGAATTCACCGAAGACTTGTCAACAAGATTGACAACACTGCCCAAATGATCAATCCCTTAGTTGCTGCAACTCCATTATTACAGAACCCGCCAATTCCTAACACACACTTTTGAGAGTCGTCATTATTTCGATAGCCCACAACGACGCAATTTTAATCTGTAATGTATACCAGTACAAAATCACTGAAGCAAGGAATCATGGAGGCACGGTAAGAAAAGTGCCGTAGGTTACTGACGATTTCACACATAAAGTTCTAGTTATTGGTTTCTTTTTCAAGGAAGTTGGAAAAGGAAGAAACTGAAATTGATGCTCACCTGTCCTGGCGCTGAAGTCATGGTCTCGGCTAAATTCTGGCTGTACACTCTACGCTAAAACTACGAACTACGAATGCCTCTTAAATGCTTGAGCTTCTGTCATACACTAACCTCATGGCGTGAATATCATATATGAAATGACAGTATACGGATTAACAGGTCCGAGCAAGTCCAGGATCACTAGTCACAAACAATCCCAGTACAGCCCATCAATAACTTGAATACATTCCAAGTACTAAAATGAAAGGTTCATATGAATAAAATCATATAGAAAGTTGCCACAATATGTTTTGAACCTCAGTGAAAAGTTTCGGTGACGTAGTCATCCACCCATGGATACATAATTTCCTTCAACAAAGGATCCTATTGAATTCGTATCTGGGTTGGCGACTAGCACCAACCTATACTTTCTGAGACCCTACGGTTCCTGATATAAAGCATGCCCGAACCATTTCTTTTTGAATTCACACAAGTCATGCCCTGCCAGTCATACAGACCAAGTTCTCATTCAATTCAACGCCTGATATTTTTATGTCCCATTCTTCAGTGCCACATGTAATGCAAGCGCTCCATTGTCCGTTCATGCAATATAAAAGCATTATAGAAACTGCACTGCAGACACAAAATGATGGAATTTCACCAGACCCACCATGTCCCAACTAGGGAAGCAGTGAGCCGAACAGTGGCTGTGAAATCACGCAGAAGAGATCATCAACTACACCATTTTTTTCACTCCCATCATGCTGGGTTGGCATTTGATCCCAAATTGTGCCAAAGGCATCTGAACTTAACTTTTGCACCTAGTAAATGGTTGAGTAAATGGTTGAGGATTATCAACTTAGAGTATGTTCAAAGATACGCCCAATTTTGATGAAAGCAAAATGAAGGGCTTCAAATCTGTACTAACCTCTAATACTTGGTCCCTTTCAGACCTTATTCACAGCATCATCAGATACAGTTTCAGAGGACTATCCATTCAGTGGGTTGTATGATTATTTACAAGTTTGAACTTCCTGATTGGCAGGATGGATTTGGAAATCTTTCATGCACAAGTCTTGAAACCCACCCTAAGGCTGCAATCACATAGAGCTACACGCTACACGGATACGCCAGTTAACAATGGCTTCACAGTCGCAAGCCCTTTGTGAAGTCATTGTTAACCAGCGTGTCCGTGTAGCGTGTAGCTCTATGTGACTGCAGCCTAAAGCTGCTCCGTCATATTTTTTGTCAATGTTTCTGAATATGCCCATTCAGGGCCCGCAGCTTTCATACAATAATCTTAATGTAAGCCCTTATTCAGGATATTCAGAAAATTTGAACAAAAAGTGACAGTGTGAAACAGGCTTATGACTAGATAACTGCACTGAGTCTCGACAAAGCCACATGTTTGTATTCCTGGCGCTGTCCGAGGGGACAAAGATATCACCGGTCCCATTCATTCGTCCATTCACACTGACCTGAATTGCACCATTTGGCCACAGACTGTGTATGTAGTTGCCAAGGTAGCTAAAACGCTGCACTTCAATAAACAGAATCGAAGCTATTCAAACATCATTATTGTCGCTTTCAACTAGAAACTCCGCCTCTAAAAACATGTTGGTCAGCGGACGTTCGCAATGATTTACAATAAAACGGTCAAATGAAATCTAACCTCGGTGCTTTTCAGGATACATTAACCTCGACAGAGGGAACCCTGGGTGGACACTTTTTACAATGGGACAGCATCAGTGCTTTATTAGTCACCCGTTGACCATTAGGTGAAATATGCATGCCAATGCAATTTCATTAAGTTTGTAGAATTTATGAATAAGAGGCCATGGACAAGGCCCAATGCCCATTATTTCATAATTTCTGGTAGTTTTTCAGTTCTGATGCAAATCAACATAGGATGGTGATGCTGAACACAAAATACAGAGTCTGACCAACAACAAGAATTACATTTCTTTTATGCCATCCTATTGGATATGAGCGTATCTTTATGGATGATTTTAAACATGTTAGCCAATCAGAAAGCTTGACCCACAATGTCAAACAATTTAGAGAAAAGAAGGTTTGTGTAAATCAGGTATAGCTAATTACAAACAGTCACGCTACACCCGCCACGTCATTATGTCAACTTCAGAGATTTGGCTATAGAGGGGGTACATTCCTGGGGCTGTAATGTCAACTTCATGTATTTGGCTGTAGAGGGGGTAGGCCTACATTCCTGGAGCTGTAATGTGAACTTCAGATATCTGGCTATAGAGGGGGTACATTCCTGGAGCTGTAATGTCAACTTCAGATATTTGGCTATAGAGGGGGTACATTCCTAGCTGTAATGTCAACTTCAGATATTTGGCTGTAGAGGGGGATAGGCCTACATTCCTGGAGCTGTAATGTCCACTTAGGACTGTACATTCCCGGAGCTGTCAACTTCATGTATTTGGCTGTAGAGGGGGTTCATTTCTGGAGCTCTCATGTTCAGACTAACTCAACAATGCTTAGGAAATAGTGATATCCATCACATTTTGAAGGCCCATGTATGATATTGTGCATATCTGAAAGAGAGCCAATCAAGATCGGCTGACTGGGGGGGGGGGCACCTGGCCAGAGAAAAACGCACCTTTTGACCATAGCCTATACACCAATAGTGTACAGGGGACTATTTTTATTTATCAAGGTTATCAAAGCCAGCTGATACTTTTAGAATATTGAAGAAAAAAAGCATCATTTAGAAGCTATTTCTGATACTACATTTAACTTGTACAATATTTCAGAATACCATTGGAGAAAACTATATTGTGTATGAAACAATGTTTTGTTGCTAGAAATCAATCTCTTTTCAAGCAGAATATTATAGGTTTACAGAAAAATTTCTAAAGGTTGCCTCAGGGAACCAAAGATTTCCTGATAATTATATATCACAGTATACAAAACAACACACTTGTAATTAACTCCAACTGTTTTTTTGCAATCAATAAAACTCCAAGGATATTTAACAAAGCAGTATATAAGGCCTAGGTACTTTAACACCGAATGAATTTTAGAACATTACAGCATGATGAGGATCATTTTCGTTAATTGCTAATGATATGACGACAAATGACAGCAAAACTGATTTTTCGATAAAAAACCTGACCCCTTACAGGCTGAACTGAACAAAACATTGTCTTGCGCTGAAAATGACTTCATCCTTCACGGACCTGTGCATTCACACAAAATGCAATTTGCACATTTGCAATTAATTTTTTACCAGCGTTAATGAATTAAACACAGAGCTTGTGGATACAGCAGAGCACACACTGAGATATGAAAACTGGTCAGGAGAATCTGTGGCCGTCATCTGGCCGATTCCACTGCAAGCTGCAGGGGAGGAGGCAAGCTCCCAGTGTTTTAAAAATGACCGGCAGGGAAGCAGTTGAATCATACGATGAAGCATTTTTTTTGCATAATTTTGTCACATCATTGATGAAATGAAATTGTACTTGGATATTTCCATGAGGGCTGAAGTATTACTAGCCCTGGTATTAAGCATGGAAGGGGCCATCTCAATCTACTCATGTTTGTCACTTGGATGGGGTACCAGTACAGTATTTCGCCAGCGGGTGCTAAGGGTACTGTGCTAGTACCCTCAAGGGCACAGAAAAGGGCCATTTTCTTTAATTTCACGGGGTTTTTGCTGATTTTGAAGAAATAAGTACCCTCAAAAAATTTCTGGCAGAGACCCTGGGCTACTCCTTGCCTGAACTCTGCAATGGACAGGGATAGGGTATAGTGGCACCGTGGCTTACTGCCCCAGAGTGTCCCATGCGATGGATGTGAATAATATTAAATGAGATGAAATCAATCTGACCTGACGGCCTCCTTCAATATCCCCAAATGCCCCAATTCTACATACATAAATCCAGTCACCCAGTAATGACAGTAACTTTTAAACCAAGTAAAAAATTAATGGATATGAAATGCACAATGTCATACAATTGACATTTACTTCAGACAACATAATTTTCGTCAATCAACTCCATCAACATCTAGTTTTCAACAATGTGACAATTTTTCAGTGTTGGCTACCAAGTATGATGTTATGACGTTAGGAGTGATATGGTAAGGTACTCGCGCCTTCTACGATTTCAAGTTAAATATAGTCAATGATCTGTCATACTACACCTAAAGTACATCATGTACATTGATTGATAGTCGGTGATTATGTATGTGTTCAAAAATAGCCCCTTATACATTAAGGAATGCTAGGTACGTTAAAAGTGCACTGAAATAACCATGTAATATTCGCAGATTCTGCAAGAAAAAAAATGCTGAAATGCCTGCGGCTAGTGCTATTGCTTGGTCATTATTCAAAATGGATTCAGATGGATTTTTCGCTTGAACCAAGAAAATCATGCCATACAATGAAACTGAGGCATCACTTATATCGCAAACACAGAAACATGGACGTTGTGTTTTCAACAGCTCAAATATCTGAAAAACATTCATTTGAAATCCTAACTCGAATGCTGTATACAAAATCCAGATATTTGTTCTCTTGTGCATTCACAAACATATATTTTTTATGCATTTGTAACCCTGTCGTGGACTTCTAACAATGTCATTTGCAAGCCAAAAATGGATGATGCATTTGAGACACAAACAGAAAACCTAAACATTGGTCTCTTGCTAATGATTTGAAATCTGAACACAGGAAATACAGAGACACTAGTGTTAAAAGCAAATCTCTTGATGGGACAAGAGGGACAAGTAGACACCTGGGTGTAGAATGTATGTTTTATTCATAATACATCATCTAAGTGCATATCTCCATTGCTTTTTTCATTGTGTCCCGGAGTGCATTTAAAAATCTATACAAGAACCAGCATTACATGAGGTGTTGACGTCAATACAATACAAAATGGCTTCAAACACCAAAATTAGATTCAGTGTCATTAAATATAAAGAGCGTTCAATTTCCCTTGGTATAAACCTGAAACCAATTTGTTCTGTTATTTATAAAGAGAATCATTGATAGGGCCTCCTACAAACAAGGCGTGCTCAGTTTGGGAGGGGTACTCTTCAGTAGAGTTACAGCGATGAACAGCCCAGGTTCCGGGTACAGCTTGAATCAACCAACACTTGATGCTTGTAACCCCCTTCATCCCCTCTCCCCTCTCCCTGACAGAGAAAATAAGACCAAGCCCATTCCATCCATAGGCCTACAAAGCGTACGAACACTTCAAAGACATTCACGCTGAGTCAGAGTGACCACCTACAACTGCACTTCAATGAGGACCATAACCCACTGCCTCAATAGGTGTCACTAGTGGTTAAAACTATTGAAATGAAACTGACATCCCGGTCCTGATCAATTTCCAACACAGGCATCCATTGTATAGCACCGGGTTTCAGTGTGCTGCCCTCTATAGCTAGGATCCCCATTGAAAGGAACATCCAGGTCCTGATCAATTTCCCACACAAAAGGCGTCGATTGTATAGGACCTGGTTAAGATGTGCTGTCCTCTATCAAAGTTACCATCCCCATTGCCTGAAGCCATCTTGAAATAACAAGGCCTATGGTCACTTCACCTTCATATTCTCCCCTTGCAGTCCAAAGACCTGGCGGTATGAACCCTTGATGGCTCAAGACACCTGGGGCGTATTCGAATCCCCGTTCTTGACAACACTCGTGTTGACCCAGTTCATGTAGTTGCTGACTCAACTCGAGAACGGCAGTCTTGAACGCCGAGAACACAACCCGAGTCAGGCCAAGAACATGTTCTTCTCAACCCTCCGCTGAGTGGGGAGTGAGGACACGTTCTCCGCCTGACTCGTTGTTTGAAACTGCTTTTCTCGAGTTGAGTCAGCATCTCGATGAACTGGGTCAGCACGAGTGTTCTCAAAAAGAGGATTCGAATACAGCCCTGAAATCTACAGAGGTTGACTTACCCTCATATCTTCAGCCCTTCTTCTTTCTAACTCACTCATCTGCTCAATGGTTGGACTGAGAAAATCCTTCATGAGAAAGGATGATTTCGGTGGACTGAACATAATGGACTAGAACACTGGCAGGGTACAGATGTTTCGTAGTCAACAAAAATACAATTCCAAAGTGTATTCTCTACTGAATACAGGGTGGTACCGGTACTCCTATATTCCAAGCTGTTTCCCACCTCCAACAATACAACCTCTTCTGAGTGTATTGAGTATGTATTCCAAGCAGTTTCCCTCTTTCCTAAACATGAAGATCATACAATCAATTTCCTTCACCGCTGTAACTGTTTTCCTGTAAATGGCCGGCCTGCCTTGGACTCTACTGGTACATGCTACAAGAACTGCCCTAAGTACCCGACCAACAGTCATTGAACAACCGCTTTGCAAACATCAGGATGTCTTGGTCACTCAATCAAGGGTCTCAACCAAGACTGTGTTTTCACAAGCATGTGCAGATCAATTAACCCTATACCCTGCTGAAAGCCAACTCCAGGTTGACATGCAAATCTGTACAAATATTTGGCATCCACAGCCAAAGTAATGTTTCTATGTGTGTTGCACAACTCAGTTTACTTTGTCCATGCAATTTTTTTCTGTCATGCTATAAGGACACACATTTTTGGCAGACTTACAACATCATACTAGGGGACCTTTTTATGAATGTTTGCATTCCTTTCGGACAGTATAATACGAGGGGTCGTCTCCGAATTTCACAAATTTTCGACCCCAACCGGGGTCTTCTTCAGGCACTTTCTAGTCGAGCTACCAGAAGTGAAAATTCACTTCTGGTAGCTTGACTAGAAAGTGCCTGAGAAGACCCCGGTTGGGGTTGAAAATTTGTGAAATTTGGAGACGCCCCTTTCGGACAGGTAATGTTATGTATGATCAGCCCAACACAAAAAAGAGCAGTTAACAACCTCCAATTTAAATACTAAATATTTGGAAGTTTTCCCTCAAATTCCACTTATAATGTGATACACAATGGTGTTGGTTACTTCAACAACAATGACATGTTTGGTGGGATCGAGAAATGAAGACATAAAATAATTTAAAACTGACTTGTTATGATAAAATCTCAATATCCTGGACACATCTCAACTTCACTCAAAATCATTGATACCTCTCACTGCTTTGGGTGCCACCTATTGAAACACACTGGAACCATTTAACCCCAAAAGTTCAAACCGTGCATTGAAATAATTGTTCTCAGCCAAAACTGCACCTGAATAGGAAATAGTCATGGAATGATAACCAACAATACCAAGCATAATTGGACAAATATGAGTTTATACAGCTGCATTATGTCAATCAATGGGATGCACTATGCTGTTCAAATTCATATTCATATTCTACATGATTTTATCCAGGTATCGTAAACAATGTATTATGTAAGAGTTGCACAGAATAGTCATAAAAATAAAGTTAGAAGGTGGCAAAATTTATAGAACATGGAAAAAACAGTGAAAGAAGCATTTGACAGAGAATACCTGTAGTTCTCATAAACTACACATTATGGCAAAGGGTAGGCTATACACCATGCGTCAGGCCAATGTAAAGCCACCTATTGGTGGCTTCAAAACTACGTAGGTCAATAGATGGAACAATCCAGCCTGAGTTAAAGGCATGCAGTCAAGGCCCAAAGGAAAAGAAACAATATTATCTGAGTTGATATAACTCAGGGAAATTCCCGGATTAGAGAGAAATTAGTCCACATGATTTCCATACAAAGAGGTCAAGCCCTAAGCCATACTTGCGGTCTCATGTGTAATGACAGGACATTCATTCAAAGAAAAACTATAGTGGACAAACAAAGCTATACGTTCTGAAGTACTGAATATACAAGTAGATCGAAATGTATTGTATTGTGCATCCTCATTGCATGGAATTGGCTGTTTATCATTTTCATTCCTTACAATATTCATAGTTTACAATGCCAGCATTGTAGCCGCCCAGTGAAGGTGATTGTTCTCCCTACTGTTTAGTTCCGTATCTTCTCATCAGGTGGCAGACACCTTTTTATGAAATATCACACATAGCCCCTAAAGGTACTGTCACACTAAAATACTAGTAATTCTCAAAACGTCCTGTCCCGTCATAAAAAAATCGTAAAACGGGCTAGAACGTGTAACGTTGGCCAAATAAGTTGTCTCGAAATTGCGAAGCACTCATCCCGTCCAATAAGCCTGTCCATGGAGTTCGTAAAAAGACTAAAAAGTTGCCACTACGTCCACTCCATTCGCACACAGTTTGAGCCCATTTGACAACATTTTGTCAAGAACATACCGTACTGAGAACTAGCTCAGTGTGATGAGGGCATAAGCTAAGATACCTTATCTTCATGATAGCCATTCTCAGCAACAAAACTATCTCCCTGTGTAAGATCTTAAGACAATTCCCTTGTTGCTATTTGAAAAACATTACTACAGCATCTTACAACCAACTAGGCCTACATACAACTCAAAAATTGAAGGCCATCAAGTAAACAACTCCCTGCAATAGGAGCAGTCAGCCGCGCATATTGCTAACAGATGGCAGCACAGTCTTAGCGGACCAATTGTACAGGAAATCTATTATGATCGCTGCTCGATCGATAATGACTGGGTCCGCTAGATGCATTGAATTGGGCCCTAGTGACACCTAGTGGTCAACTTGCTGACAGCTCCTATTGCTAAACTGATCCATATCTCGTTCATCAGCTTAGGGTTTCTTTCTGAAGGTGATACTGATATGCTGCAATGTGAAGGAATTTTGTGTAAAGACTAGCCTTGTTGAAAGGCTATAAAGACTGACCTTGACTTTCCTGCACCGAACTTGTTGAAAGATGTTACCATTTGTGTCAGCCTCAGACACATATTGGAAGAACTCCCCATCAATTTCTTAGTCAACAATATACTGTAAAGCAAGATAATTTCGCGGCTGGAAATCTTCGCGAATCAAGAAGTATAGACATATTCACGGTAGGATATTTTCGCGAGTCTCTGCCATTTTTTTCATTTTTTTTTCACGGACCGTATTTGTCACTTGCGTGAACTCATATTCGCGACAGGAAATTTTCGCGACTCGTATACTCTCGCGAAATTCGCGAAAATTTCCTGCATGCGAAATTTTCTTGCTTTACAGTATATACCACTTCGCATCTTATGTTTGACTATGGTAGGCTACATACATGTACCGGGTACATGTACAGCCAAACACTTTGCACACGAGATCTTATGCTGCTCAGAAAGCCCCGAGATAGAGACATCTGCTGTAAAATTCATTTTACCACTTTCAATTAGGCTTCAGCATAAGGTGGATCGAGGAGTGCTTAATCATTGATGAATGTAATTTTATTCCACGAGCGAAGTCTTAAGGGATCTGGAGGCTCTACAACGTACATGATGGCATGCACCAGATAATCAGGGTACCGTCATCATATTAAGTCTCCCAGGCGAACGCCAAATTAGGCACCACAGGGCAGCAGAACACAGACGGATGGTGAAGTCGTAGTGTGCATGTCTCAGCCAATGTTCACCTCATTTATATGTTGTCAACATTTTCCCAGTTCTGTGTACCAACATTGTCATTGTACAGTTGAGGAAACAGGGTGGCATGAACCACTTCGCCCCCTTAGGGATGAATTATTCAAAGACTAGACCTTAAATTCAATATATTTATTTTCAAATATTGAACTCTTGACAAGTAACCCATTATTTCCAAAAGCACATCGCCAATACACCGACTTCACATCTCACATGATCGCAGCATCCCTAGCAGAATTTTCAACGGCCACTTCCGTTTTCAACCTCACTATCAGGAGTAAGCCAAATATTTCCTAGGTTGAAAAACACATGTTGGTTCCAGATTCGTCAAAAAACAAGATGACATTGTAAATGTCGAATGGTTCCCGATAGTACAGGTGCTTCTACCGGCACATGAATGGTACATTGATAGAGATCAAGGCACGTTGATAGAGGTCAGATAAAAAGGTACGGTAAAAAAGGTACCGGTAAAAAGGTACTAGGTAATAGAGGTACTAGGTAAAAAGGTACTTGGCAAAAAGGTACTAGGTAATAAAGGTACTAGGTAACAAAGGTACATCATGCCTCTGCCTGTACCTCTACCACAGGCAGAGATATTTCAAATTATCAAGTTTGACCTTGACCTTGACCTCTGATCATCAAGGTCGTTGCATAATCGAAATGGGCATCTTCAATAACCTAAGTATGGGTGATATCATGCCTCTACCTCTACCACAGGCACAGATATTTCAAATTACCACGTTTGACCTTGACCTTGACCTCTGATCATCAAGGTCGTTGCATAATCGAAATGGGCATCATCAATAACCTAAGTATGGGTGATATCATGCCTCTATCTCTACCACAGGCAGAGATATTTCAAATTATCAAGTTTGATATATCAAAATCTCATGATATTTCAATCACCCGGACACGTGAGGCTGAGAATTTTAACACAGTCCAGTCCTTGGATAAGCAGGCATGAACTGAGACTTGTTTCATGTTGCTCAGTTGACAATATGGCAAGTTATCTCAAAATATCAAATTTGTGATATCAATATCACCATGACCCCTACATCTCAGATCAAAAGTAATCAGTCCATTCGATTCCTAGGGTATGAAAACCTAAGGGTAGGACTTGTTTCTGTTGCTCTAGGTGTTAAAGGAGCTGAGTTATGGCATCAGATAAAAGCGTGACGGACAAAATATCATGTCTGATATGTTGATTACATCATGATGGAGGCATCGGATGTTGAAAATGATTAGCTCATTGGATTGCCCAGGTTGACAAACCTAGGGGTAGGTTGTGTTACCAGAGCTGTAGCTGTTGAAGGAGATAAGATGTGAAGGCGTGACAGACGGACACACACACACACACACACACAGACACACGCACACATACACAGATACACAGACACCATGACCAAAAACAATATGGTTCCCGATCTTAGTGATCGGGAACCATAATAAGGGTGCTAGAGCACTAACAAACCAAAAGTTTACAGACGGACGTATGGATTGACGCACGACAGCCCACCACTCAATGGCCCCAACCACAGCATAAACCCTGCTGGGCCTTGCGGCCAAACGGGCTAAAAATCATGGACTAGAAAGGGTTACAATGACTTGGCTCCTTCGGTACTTAAAACCCATATCACTTCACTCGAATACCATATGAACCTGATGACAGGAAAATGGTTATTAACTTGCCCTACGAGCAGTTTCCTGCTTGACAATGCATAGTGCACCGCCACCGACAAAATCATCGCTGGATAATATGATGATACAGAATAGTAAACGAAGATTTTTCAACAACACTTCAACATTGATATCGTCAGGTTTAGGAGAGGTTTTAACAGCACTTCAACGCGGTTCATCATAATATATTAGTGCTCTTATTAGGTACTTGTCCTACTCAAAATGCTCTAACAGTAATGTCCTCATTAACAAAATGCCCTCATCTATTTACTTGCATTTTTCAGTTCTGACCCTGATTTAACGCTGATCAAAGAGAGCAAAACTCCCCCATTTTCACAATTTTAAAAGAATGAACCCCAGGTATGAGACAGAAGCCAGGACAAGCTGCAAGCAATGGGAACCCTAGCCCCCTGCCTCAATAGGTGTCACTAGTGGTTAAAACTATTGAAATGAAACTGACATCCCCCTCCTGATCAATTTCCCACACAAAAGGCATCCATTGTTTAGGACCTGGTTTCGGTGTGCTGCCCTGTATCATAGCTAGGATCCCCATTAACTTTTCTGAATTCCTTTTGTATGTCCCTAATCCCTGACTTGTACTTTACGGGGTTAACCTAGCCAAGGGTCCTTGAAGTAAAGGTAACCCCCACTTATGCAGGCATGAGACCGAAATGGCCAGAAATAGCTGCAATTCTTTTGAATTCCTATTTGTAACTCTCTCCCAAACTTTTGCTGGAGGGGTTACCAAGCTAAGTCCAAGGGTCCTTGTACTACATGTACCACCTCCACCTCATCCCCCAACTCATGAATTTGTCACAGTAATGAGAACAAACAGACCCCCAATGTCTTCTGGCATCTGTAGCAACCAACTCCTACAATGTCACATAGACTGCAACACAGTATATAGCGTACTTGTTACACGAGTGTGACCAGCATCTAAAATTCACCGCCTCATCATTAGTGGAGTACCAGGCAGAGACCAAAGTCTTGGATTAGCCCAGAATTATGCATTTTGCACTCATGACTCAATTAAGCTGCGCCCATGGGACACGAAAGTAACCCACACCATGGTAAGTATCCCTACACGACCCTCACAGGAGCTTTTAGTTAGGGATTACTCTAATGTAGCTCCTACAAGTAATGATCGTTATTTCAGTGCCTCTGTCTCACAAATGGCATATTAGTGCTAACATAATGCGCTAGTGCTTACCAATCCTGGCAACGTTACTCATGCTGATGAGCTAATCAGAGGCCATTTTTTATCACGTTAACTCGGGAAGGTGCAGAACCTTGAAAGAACTAGTCTACACATGGTACGTGGAATCACAACTTCTGCCCTGATCTACTGCAGGTGCATGAATGATAGTACAAGTAAAGTCGTCTCCGAATTT
The DNA here is from genome assembly GCA_002633025.1 of Notospermus geniculatus. Lineage (NCBI taxonomy): Eukaryota > Metazoa > Nemertea > Pilidiophora > Heteronemertea > Lineidae > Notospermus > Notospermus geniculatus. Next base: position 92,811 of record NMRB01001235.1, read on the forward strand.
CGCACCACGGGCGCACCACGGGCAAATGACGTTACGTCTTCACTGCGTGCCTTTTGCGGCGGCGCATGACACCCGCGGAAGATACGAGGACGGTACGCGCATGACGCTGCATGTGGTACGTGGATGGTGCGCGGCGCGGAAGGGAGGTCAATTGTGCAATGTACTGTAGCTGTAGACTAGAGGGCAGCACCAGAAAACTACGCCTATAAACTGGATACCTGGGAAATTGATCCAGACCAAGATACTCAAACACTAGTGACATCTATTGAGGATTGGGCAATGATCCCATTTCTCCACATAACAGCAATCACAATGAAGGGTCCTTTTCCACTGATACCTGGGTGCAGAAAGCATTGCCTAATATTTCAGTATGAAACTTTCTCATGAATGCGAGTCTCAAAAGGACACTCACAATGACACAGGCAGAAATCACTGAATTAATGGGTGAATTATCCCTAATAATTAATTACAGTGACAATTCAGAGGAAATTATTCATGTATACATATGAGGCTATTTTCAACACAGTCCCATTGTTCCCATTTACAGAATAAATACATCGGTGTAGATATTGTGTACGTATTTATCAGTGAGTCGGACAAGGCGATCAGGTACAGCTGCAAAGCAACTTTCTCCTTTCAATTTGTTTCCCACTCCCTTCAAACAGAGTAGGAACAGAAAACCTTCAGCAGAGGCTCAATGTCCACTCCTGCACGGAGGCATCTCATATTTTTAACACCTTCCATGATGGCTTACAAAGTCATTCTCCCAGGGCAGGGGTTTTTCCCTAGCTCCTCTTCATCCACTCACACAAACTTTGTGTGCGAGTGTATCCACTACACTCACACAACTTTGTGTGCGAGTGTATGAAGAGGAACGAGATCAAAGCCCTGCTATGGGAGGATGTACAAAATGGCCAATGGAGAGAACACTGTAATATCATTTACTGAAACCAAATATCTTATCTGATCGCTTCAATGGATGGGTTTTAATCATCAAGGCTGAGTTGTTGCAGGAACAGTTTAATTCCATGAAAGCATATGGTTTTTGGAGAAACCGAAAGAAAGAGATGATTCACCAGCTGAACATGTCCATGTTGGCCTTAACTCAAAGCAGACTTATGCCGATTTCTAACAAATTCAGCAACTCTTCCTTTATACTGGACAGCTAACTAGGCATGTTGACGGAAGGAGCTTCTTTTGAAAGCTACACAACAACACCAGTCTTCTACTCTGTCACTTGGATGCCATCTCTCAGTAAGTCTCTACCAAAAGCCAGAGATTGCATACAGTGGCGCCACCAAAAAAGTGTAGTCAATCATGTTCTTCAATTACTCTGAAGAATGCATTTCTGTAGACCACTATGCATGGCACCCTGCAGTGTTTTTTTTTCGTGCAGATCAGCTTTAAAATCAACATTTTTGGGGTTTTCACCTCATTTACACCAAAGAAACCAATGGAGCACGAAATCATTCCAACACAGTCCTTGACCCAACCACCAATCACCACAGCTTTGTTCATCAATCAAGAAAATTAATATACGTGTTTGGAACTGCTTTTCCAGGCAAGCATTACAATGCAAAGGTTTTGAGGCATACATAATGCATTGACATTGAGACAAGTTGTACATACAAACGAAACTATACCAAAGTCTTCAAACGCAATTAACCAATAAATCCCCTGCAATTCATACAATAACATGATTAATCACAACTCCCTTGGGGACTTTTCTGGCAACAAAATACTTGTATGTAATCACATGGCTTTAAACCTTAATATAGAACAGGCCTGTGTACTACAGTGGGCAGAGTCATCTTCAAGCATTCAATGCAGGGCAGTCAGTGTTTACGCCAGAGGGGGTACAGGGGGTAAGTCAAAATTAATCAAAATTTGTGTTTTTGACCAGAGTTCTGTCAAATTTTCTCTTTGCCCCGCCCCCTTAAAAAATTCCTGGCAGAAACACTGGGCAGTGATGTTTCAACCATTTTCTCCAAACTCAGGGTTGGTGTCAGTATTTGAACAAAGCATGCATTGATATTCTTAACTCTGCTCCCCATCCTCATCAGCGAGTTCCTGATAAAACCTACCACATTTGCTAGGACTACCTGCACACCGAATCCAAATGAAAAACCGCCTTCCTCACTTAAAATGGACGGGTTATTTTCAACACTGCCCCCAGACACATATATTCCACTGAAGAATTACTTCTGCCACTAAGAGATGACAGAATATAGCAGAGCCCGTTTTTTTTCACTTGGTGGTTGTGGCAACTCAATCTGCACGAACCTAAAGCAAGATGTATCTTCTCATCTTCATTAATTCAATTACGGGATACCCAAGTGACCACATGATGCCGGGGATAGATGACTCTCATGGCGATAGGCAGCAATAATGCCAGTTATCAGCTGGTCTAGGCGGCTGCTTAGTGACCCTGGCCAAGATTCTTGATGTATTGTGAGAGTCAATGCAATACACGCAATAGAGAGGAGTGTTTCATACAAATGACACCATACCATGGACAGAAAGCAGTGTTCTCCGCATGGCCTTTTGGAAGGGTGGCCCACCCTACCTTGGCATTTTACCACCCTACATGTACCTTACAGTCCAATTTTGTAATCGTTTTCTAATATTACACTCCCTACCTTAATTTGATGACCACATAATTTGCGAAGTAATGGGAAAACCTGGAATTTCAATGGTACAACCACCCTGCCTTAAGAAATCCTGCGGAGAACACTGAGAAAGTGGCGTTGCACACTCAGCCAGATGAAGTGGGGATGAGAATCTTCTAGAGATGTTGCCCACCTCCCAACAGAATTAGCACCATTCAATAGCAAAGAGAACTGAAGTTCCACTATACTGTTATACATGGTCAGAAATAACGAGCCTAAGTGTATTTTTAATGGCTTCTCCAAAAGGGAGACAGGAACGCTATAGGCAGCTGGCCACTGAACAGGCTTCCTGTGAGCGATGGTGTTGGCAAGAAGCCATATGGAGGCAACAGGGTTGGCGAGTGCTGACTTTCATGCCTTCTTCAGTCAAATCATAAAAAACATGCCATCAAAACCAAATATGATATTCGCGTCCTCAGTTTCTTACAGTTCCCAAGGCTGGAAGACATATTTATTCACCATAATGGCGATTAAGATCAGGGATGAGGCTCAAGGCCACAAGGAATTATATGGGTCCGTATCGAACAGACATCACTGTTCTTACATGTCTCGATGCTTGCAACCACTTTGAAGTAACAGAAATGGGACAGTCCCAAAAGAAATTGTGACTGATGGTATTAATGAAAATACCTGCTGTTGCCTCAAGTAATCGTCTGGTCTCATCAACAGATTCAGACTGTCTGAACATCGAGGGCCGTGTCACATACTTCACAAGGCAGCATCAGACTTTAATCTAGACACCACAGCAGGCAGCAGACCTCTGAAGTATAAGTTCACCTTGGGGTATCGGAGGCGAATCTTGTCATCAATTCTTCTTACCAGCGGGCAGAGCCGGGCCCCATCTGTGCATGATTCACTAATTACGCCCGAGTGGAGGATCGGCTATAAGTCCACCATGATGCCTCCAAGGTTTTCAGACTGCATGTATTTAGTATGGATTAATTGCCGCAAAGAAGGATCAGAGGCAATCAAAGAGGATTTTTTCATCATTCCTAGAGAGGGCTTTGATGATGGGAAGTATACATTACCCATTAACTCATTTTGAAACAACAGCTATCCATTCCACCACTGATAACCAACTGATGGGCTTCCTAATTGCTAGGTTTCTGCACCAAAAGGTGGCAGCACACATAAACCTGGTCCAATACAATACAAGTCTTTTGTGCTTGAAAATGACAAGGACCAGGTTGTCAGTACCGTTTGAATAGATTTTGATACCAGTGACATCTATTGTTTACATGAGCTATGGTCCCCCTTGAAGGGTTCTAAAATAAAAGTGCCAACAAACCCAGTTTCAATACTACGATGACTGTTGATGGAGCAGCTGACACCACAGCTCAAGATGGCCGCCTGGCAGCCATATTTGTGGTCCAATAGGGCTCACATTTGGCATACACATCAAGAGTATCTGGGGCTGTATGCACAGAACATTTTGAGTGTAAAATTTCCCTTATCTTTTGTTTGGAAGAATAGTTTAAGGGTAATTTTACACTTAAGATGTTTTATCCATATGGCTTCTGGATACATATTCACACGGGAGTGGCATTATTCTACCAACATTTGCTCATGACCAAAAATCTCCCTCAAGACAATTATGACATTTCGATGAGGGCAATGACCCAAGACAATTTATCCTTTTTTCAGATTCCATCGTTCAGGATTTTTCAACGATGTTGGCATTCAAATGGCAGACGTTGTCACTTTCCACCTCTGGATGTGAAAGAACAATATAATCTCCATGGTGATTCAAGCCATTAGGGAAGAGTTCAATAAAAGCACTCAGAATATTTGCACGATTTCTTCCATTTTCAATGGAAAAATTCAGATTTCAGCACTAGAGGGCATTGGTAGCTTCCGCATCTTGTTCCTATTGGCCTGCGAATAAACTGTATGCCTGGAATTGTTCAATAGGAGCTGTCAGCGAGTTGACCACTAGGTGTCACTACGGCCCAATTCAATGCATCTAGCGGACCCAGTCATTATCGATCGAGCAGCAATCACATAGATTTTCCTGTACATTGGTCCGCTAAGACTTTGCTGCCATCTGTTGGCAATATGCGCGGCTGACTGCTCCTATTGCCTTTTTATTTTGCATTTTGTGGTTTTAGAAAAGAAACACTGAATTAAATGGACACCAATATTTCAGGGTTTACAGTAATATTCACAGATACCAGAAGGAACAAGAAGCACGTGCAAAGCTTAATGAGCACAGTGGCTTAAAACACCGAATACTTTCTGAAAGAAAAGCTCTCTGGCAGATGCTGTCTGAAAACCCATCTACTAGACAGGGAATGTCCAATTATCATCACCGGGAAGTGGCTTTTCACTTCAGCTCAGTGAGACGCAGGCGACAACACAATCGAGCCAATTTCATTCCTAACATAACCTAACCTTTATATAGAACTTCTTCCATCTCTTACAACAAATCTGAATAGCTCTTTTCTTGGCATTACTAAAGAAATGGCTAAAAGAACTGTCTGGACAACAAAAGGTACAATTTGCCGGCAGTCCTGGCAAAAAAAGTGCCACATTCTTATCGCATTGCTTCTATCACAATGCATTACTGTCACTGTGTAGGCGACAATGAGAAACCTCTAATCTATTGTGTAAGACGACAGGGCTTATCATTTCATGCAAATTGGCGCAATATTACGAAAAAGGAAAGATTAGAGAATAACAGGGGCCTACAGACATGATATTTTACAGGGGTAATTATTTCGGAAGAAATTGGTACAGAAAATCAAGTGAAATTGCTTATTCATTAAATTCCTTATAATGGCAATATAGCATTCTATAGTAACAGGGATGTTATTTGATTTATTAAGGTTTAACCACAAACTTCTGCAATTTTGGCATTGTTTATATCACTGTAACAAAGCATTGTCTCATTTTAAATGACTTGTGGATATCATAATGATGTAGAATATGTCTATATATCGTCATAAATCACACCAAGTACACAAAAGAGCAAATATCAATGCTAATTACACTGACACATATGAGGTGACATAGTCTTATCAGTGGTAATTATGTAATAGCCCCCAACAACAGGACATACTTATCACAACACTGGATAAGAACTCATCTGATCGCCTGGTGAACAATCAGGAGAATTTTTTTATCAAGCTCCAACAGAAATCGGGGAATCAATTTTCGAGACGGCATTCAGACACCACCGAGTGGGTAATTTGGAATGGTCTTATGAAATAGTCATTGATTATTCTTTGAACTGTTGATATAGCCTACAGGTAGTCAAAGGTACATCCCAATTGTGTTAAACATAACTAGGGCTAGAGCAGCTGACACAGGATCTCGATTCTTTAAGGTTTCAGGCTGATCAACTTTGGAAGCACAGACAATCTGGTTGACCATCAAAGGCACCGAAATTTGTTGATACTAAACCTTTAGTGATGCTGGTGTACAACTCATCAACAAAGCTGAATGAATACCAAGTGCAAAAAGGGCTGTTCGTTTTCATCTATTGAGGAATATGAGTAATGTGATCCTTGAGAAAATGGAGAAAGCCATGAAGCTGCAAATTGCAGCAATTATTCTGTACAGCACAACAAATAATCCCTGCAATTTGCAAGTGCATAGCTTTTTCCGTTTTCCCGAGGATCACAACTGAGATTCCTCATGTGACGAAAACGAAGAGCCCCTTTGGCAGCCAGAATTATTGAATATACAAACAACTTCAGGTAAATCTTGCTTCTTTAGATGGAGGCAATAGCAATTTACTAGTTGGCATATCCTGCATGTCCTCCTCTGATTAGAAAATGCCCACAACATAAAATAAAGATGTAAAAACACCCAGCTGCACACAGAAATGTACAAGATATACCTCTATGCACGTACAATAAAGTACAGCGATCCGTGTACAGGTAAATCTAATGGTAAAACTCTGGAATGATGAATGACCATTGATGAGAATTTTTATTGGATTAACAATTTATAACCCCAGAGAATGTGTGATGTTGTACCTGGATACGACAAGCCAACATTCATTTCACTACATCATGTGTTTGCCATCCATATCGACATGTAGACGGAGCACTAGCGATCAATTGATGCTTAGTTGCAGTATCCTTGCCATGCCCAAAACATTCAATATCATTTTTTTTTCATGAACTTGACGTATAGTGCCTAAATATTGTTGTGAAATATAATGTTCTCCTTTATCGCTTAGACCTAATTTATCACTTAGACCTAAAATGTCTAAAGCTTTAATTTTTCTTGGGATACTAGTGATGGGGATTTGGCCTAGTGGTTAAGCTGCCCCCGAGTGCTGGCGATTGATGTCTTATGCGAGGGTCCGTGGGTTCGAGTCCAGTAGGAAGCTACGTCTTTCACCTTAGAAACCTGTTATTATTTCATGCCCTCTTGGGATACTGGGTACCAGTGTCTGACCAAAAAAACATACAAAGTGATCATGCCTCCTTCATCATGTCCCATCTTCTGTTGTGATTCCAAGATAGTGCTTTCCACTATATACAGTCAGGCGCGGATCCAGGATTTTTGGGGGGGGGGGTCAGGGTCGTTGCAGGTGGGTGCCGCAGATGCTCGTGCCAACGGGGGGTCTGGGAGGCCTCCCGCAGAAAATTTTGAAATCTAGAAGGCCGTAGACGCGAAAATCCTGGCAAAGAACTGGTGGTGTAGAGGAGGGGGTCACGATCCCCAAAACCCCACCCTCTGGATTCATCCCTGACAGTGTCAATGCACTTCACATTATAGTCTCCAGAAATCAAGGAGCAGCTCATTCAGTGCTCATTTGATCCTTTCAGACCACTTGAGAAGACAAAGAGGCGACTCGTTGGGGAATTGTACCCATGATCTCTTAGTCTCAACTCTGACACTCAACACTGCACCACCATGCTCTCCAGCATTCATGCACCCTGAGGCCTGTGTAACAAATCAATGCCATAAGCACACCCATCCTTTTTGCATCTTCATGCAGTCTCATTCATGGCATTTTTTTCCATAAAATATGAGTTTGTTGATAAAAGTGAAGAGAGCTGCTGATCCTGTAGCTAAAGGAAGATAAAGCATGTTGAGAACAGTTATCAGAATCACAGGAACCATGCCATGGTGATGGCGGACTAAATATACAATACATTATCTCCTTTTAATCTTTAATGTCATAGTTCACAAAATATCGATAGGACAATGCCCCATCTTTGGGAGGGTAGACCCCTTAAGGAATTACGGGCGCTCAAAGCTCTTTTTATGAAATGCTGTAATAACAACAAAAGCCACACGAATGCAGGCCTACCCAGTAACGAGTCATTCATATATGGATGATTTTTACTGAATAGATTTTCCATACCATTTGAGACCACATTTGGTAGACATTTCAATAAAATGTCACCAGATATCTTTCTTTTTCGCGAAGCAAACAAAACCACAGCATTTTCGGTTCTCTCATGACAAAATTACTAATGGATGTTTAGTTTGCATCAAGAAGTTTGCACTCTATCCCTGCCACCCACAAGTTCTTCAATAATGCCAAAGGGGACTTGGTATTGCTATTTCAGTGTTATAGGCCTATACCAGTTTCTAAATAAAGATGAAACCATGGAGAAAATAGTGATTCAGGTGAATAGGAAATGCAACAATGGGGAAGATGTCGATTGTTTATAAACATGTAGGATGTGATGCGCTTGGAAATGGCTAGATACTGCATGTAGTAGTAGTGCAGACAAGACAGCAAGGGACCTTGAGCCTACATGCACCGAAGATGGTAAGGAGAACTGTCATTGTGGTTTGTTAAAATCACTGTTAGTGTTATCATGTAATAGCAAGTATGTCCTAGAGTACAAAGCAAATATGTAATTTGCCCTTACCTTGAACATAAATGCAATCTGTGACACATTATCATTCATTATATTCATATATCACAACTGGACACATCAGCAACTGACAATTAGGCTGAGTAGTACTGTACAGCTGTGAGATTATCAACACAAAGTTCTGATCAACATGGTGTAAAAAAATGCACATGGACAGATTTTGCATGAGAGTATCAAGGTGTTTCAAGCCTGAAAATGATTTTGAAATAGCCACCCAGTGGAATCGGAACCAGTCATTGTTGGTTTAGGCCTCTGGGAGGCTTGAGATACGAGTAGGCCTAGTGTGGATTTAATTGCAACGTCGACAACAGTGGGTTGGTATAGAATGATGGGATGTGGACACCCGAACCATGGAGGGGTGTACCGTATTTTCGCGACTATAGGGCGCACCTCTCCATGGTTCGGGGGGGGGGGGTGATCCACGCTCTGAGTCGCGGTTTGTTCGAGCCTACCCGCGTCCGCATTTGGGGAAGATACGCACATGCAGAAAGCGTAGGGGCGATGTCGTGATTCCATCACGCTCGGCTCAGTCAGCACCTGGGGAACCAGGCGGCGGCGTAGTCTGACATACACACCGAACTTTTATGCCCGCAAATAATAATTGCACGCTCTGCTTACTCAATTCCACGTCTGATACTTTAGTTTTTACAGTCTTCATCATTCCCTATGCGTTGCAGCCTCAAACGCGCCTTAGTCGTGGAGCACAGGCCATTTTTTGTCATTCTGGAAAAATCATTTACATAACCATTCACAGGGTCGGTGTTCCACATTTGACGTCAGTTTGCTTCGCAGATTGGCCACGTTGCGGCATTCCAGGAACATGGCGGCGAGATGGATGTGACAGAGGGACTGAATCACAGATGAGTTAATTGTACTCCACATGCCACTGACTTGGTCATTCACAGCAAGATGACAAACCTTAGAAGCCCCAGCAGCTGTGAAGATCCTGCCCCATTGAACCAATATTCAATCATAACACGTGTGTCAGGACTTCACAAACGCACGAGCTGTGCATGAACCCTCACAATGAGATTTATTGTGGAGGTGAAAACGTGGACATTTTAATATTGGCCTTTGAATAGAATTATAATCTGCTGCTGAGGATCCGGTGACTCATACTAATTGATCAATTTCATTACCAACATCCAATGCAAAATTTAACTCTTTTCAGACGAAAGCCCATCAAACCTTGGGGGTACTTTCCCATTCCAAGCCACAAATCACTGAGGGTAGCACAAAGAAAAATAACAGGATCAGGCTACATAAGCCAGCTCATTATCCCCACATAATAGGCTGGTCTCAGGCAATTAACTCACTTAAGAAAGGCAGTACAGCAGCATGACCAAATGTACACTCCACTGTTGGTTGTTGGTGTCTGGACTTCACATTTCCTGAAGGAAGCAAGACACAAGGAATTGTGCGAAGAATGGCTAAATCACGGCTATTTGCAACCAAAGCATCTGTCTTCTGAATTACTTATGCAACACGACACGAAAATGTGTTGGGTACTTTGGTTTGGTAACCCAAAGACATCCAAATAAAAACATGAGACTGACTTGGGCATTTAGATGCGGTACCTGATCTCATTGCTGGTGATGGGCAAAACGAAATGTCAGGACAAAAAGTACATTTGTATACAAGTCTCAAGTTAAGGGAATAACATGGAGTTCATTGTTGGTGTGTGGAACTTGGATGTCACAATCACAAGTTAGATTGAATAAGGCAGGTCAACAAAAATTGTGTAAGCATATGCAGCCTGCGGCGACGATGTTCAATTACATGACAGCCAGGAAAAATGTTTCTAGGGGCCACTCCACACGATCAATTCATCCTATTTTTTTGGAAATTCAGAATCAGGTCTCTTAGGGCTTTAATGTATAAACCTGCATGTAGCCTTTATTGAGCATATTCTGAAAATTTGATGAAAAATTTGATCGTGTGGAGCAGCCCTAGGTGATGACGGGAAATTTCCATTTTCATTAAAAGAAAGTCAACAATGTTGGTTAAATAAAATGTGCATTGGGCACATGTGCCTGAGTAGTACGCCTGTAATGAAGAAAGTACACCATTTGATTTTGAATACAGTTCTGCACAGTATGTTTGTATGAGGGGTGCAGTGAATGGGGACACTAGCTCAACAGAGGGCAGCACATTGAAACCCGGTCCTAATACAATGGACTCCTTTTGTGTGGGAAATTGATCAGGACCGGGAATTGATCAGAAACTGCAGGGCCTATGTTTTAAATCTTGGCTGTGTTCTATACATCCATCCCTCATACATTGTAGCTTTTCATGTTTGCTCCAGAAATATGACTCAATACAATCTGAGGTTGTTAGCCCTGAAAGCACAATCTCCCCACAATAACAGAAATGGTGAAAGTAAGCAGCAAGTACAGCTGACGACTTGTGTACACTGAGTGGCCTAATATCACTACTGCATCGGGCATCATTTTACCTGCAACGACATTCACCAGTGGCCCGGAAATGAATCTCAGATTGCAATGTCAAGTTTAGGGCAGAGAACTGGAGAAACTAGGCCACCAGATGTTATACAGCACCAGAGGCAAACTTTTTCAAGTGACATACAGCCAAACAAGAATGACAATGAGTCTGACCTTTGCTGTGTAATGCATTCTCAAGAGTGGCAGGCAGAGAGGAGTCAATACAATAAAAGACTTGGATTTCACGTCCTATTGTACATGTATAATGTACTTTATTAGTGAGCTTGAAGATGAATTTCCACTATAGTCTCATTCCCACCCAAGGCTGCAGTGTGTGCCAACTTTAATAGACTTTACAGAAGTTTGTTTGCAATGCATGGTTTTTGTCCTATACACAACCAGGTACAGGAGCTGTCAGCTACTGTCCATTTGATACCATGTTCCTGTTGGAACTCCAGTGAGCAACTTCAAACTCTGCATACGTGGAACATGATCATGTGCATTAACACATGTACAGGCCTATAATATCGCAATATTTACTCAAACCTTCTCACAAATGGATCAGTCCCGAATAAAACCAGACTTGTACACAATCAAAGTAAATTTTAATAACATCTGTCGAAAGAAAAATCAATTGAATAGTGTGATTTAATGAGAAATACACAACACATGGCAACGAGAAACCACAACAACAGAAGGACAAGAATGGAAACCAGAGGAAGGTGGATTAATTCGTGAGTAGTGGAGGCTATTGCCACTGAAGGGGTTATTGTCGTCCTGGGTACACTTCAGGTTCGATGTCGTAAGTGAAATTGTATCTTGGGTCCACTTTCTTGTTGCAAACTGTACCCAGGTTCTGATTTAGAGACCTAGGGACAAGCTGATTCTCAAGATCTCATCGGATACGTGAATTAGTGTAGGTTGGTTCCACGATCTTCCGCCAGGTGGTACTGTTGCTATGACACATGATCAGACACACCCATCATGGCCATGCACAAATATACATGGGAATGATATGTTTTCTTGTCCAGCTCAGGCGAGTTGATTAACTTTCTCTGTAACCATCCGAGGTTGAAAACTGTCCAGTAGTCAAACCAAAATTCTTTCAACTTCTCTTCTTTAACTTCCTGCGCAGCCATCTTGCATGCACACTATCAAGTGACTTCACCGAGAACAACCTCGCCCCAAGGTTGCTAAATCAGAACCTGGGTACAGTTTGTAACAAGAAAGTGTACCCAGGGTACAATTTCACTTGACGACATTGAACCTGGGTACATTTTTTGTGTACCCAGGGTGACAATAACCCCTTCAGCACCATTGCCAATCTGAAGGACCCACTGACCAGATAACAGTAAAGCAAGTTGGATCATTGCAGAGGCATCCTTCATAAGTCATTGAGGACATTTTGTATGTCCACTGTTGCAGTGTCTAGCAAACAACGGCTGCTGAAGTAGCCCACACTATTAAAAGTGAAAGCTTTAGCCTGAAAAATGGGACAAGACTTAGCGGAGAACAAACATTCTCAAAGCAACAGCAACAGATATGTTGTCTAACGAACGATAAGCCAATACTATAGCCACAGAAAAGAAGAGAGCGGGAAGCTTGTTCATATCACCCAGTCAGCGCTGTAGAAAACTAAAACCCAAGCCAAAACAACCATATCATTTTAGCTTTGTCAGCGGGATATCATATAGTTTCAAGTGGCAATGGCTATCTTTCTATTGGTGATGCCAGACAAGCCTTTTCTGTAGGCAGAATGATGAGAACCAGCTCAATGATGTGAATGAAAAAAGGGATTCGTGGTGAAGCATGTGAAGCAGCCAATAGCAAGAGCAATAATGGAAAAATTTATCCTCTTCCATGACATCACGCAGCGGCCATTGAAGAGGGATCTTCTCTCATCAACAGCCACACCATCATTGGGTACAATCATTATCGTTACAAAGATCATTGTGCCTCCTAAGTCCCATTCCCTGACCCGAGGGACCATTGCACTATTTTAGGATCCTGTATAGAATATATTACTCAACACCTCCACTCGCTCAAACAAGATGAACAAAGAGTCTGATGCTATTCAACCTCCAGACATAAGACATTACTATGGCTGACTGTCGTCACCAAGTGAAGCCACCCAAGGCCTAGCACGTCAAAAATGTAACCATAGGCCTAACTGTACCCACACCTCCTTCAGAACTGCCTTCATTCGATGTCATCACCAATGGTAGTTATTGCCCCTCTCATGGGACACATTCTAACAAGAAAGAATGCAGTATAATGCTACAGGCTGATGACTTGAACTGCTTCTTTGCAACATTATACAAGAAGTGTGGTAAGCTGCCTACATCTTTTAAGAAGGTGATGAGATTCAGCCGAAGGGTATGGGTATTGACAGACTCGACAACTATTATCCATCTCTCTCTTGTTCATTTCCTATTCTATTAAAAATTCAACGCATTCTCTTCACTCTCTGGTACAATGTAATGTTTGATGCGTGGCATGGATGGGCTGTACCAGGCAGCCAGGACAAGCTGGAGCAGCGACACAAAGGATAAAGCTATCAATAAGGAAGCAGACAAAACTGCCAGCAACACATGTGTTATTGGAGAATGGTGAGGATCAAAATGGACACAAGGCCAGGATCCAATCATAGCAAGACCTGAAATTCAACACAGGGTGAAGGTACGGTCACCGAACAACAAAGAAGAAGAGAAAGAGCTTCACCAGAAAGCTTGCGCTGCAAATAGTGCTATGGATACATGAAGAAAGCTTGCACTACAAATAGTGCTATGGATGAACATGAAGAAAGCTTGCACTACAAATAGTGCTGTGGATGAACATGAAGACACCCAGACAAGACTGGCCAGAGATTTTGACAACATGAAGTAAGCGACTTCAGAAAACTGGTCATGTCCACGAGGGATCCTCCAGATTTTGAGAAGACAAAGAAGGAGTGAATTTCAAACTGTCAGTGTAATTTATAAATAGGTCTTTTGACGAGAGATTTCAACAACATAAGGTCTTGAAATCTTCTGTTGTCAAAGGACTCCAAATCATCAGATAGAAACTGAAGCTAACCCTACAAGACATCGCCTGCCCCCACAGACCAATATCGGAGCTTTCACCATGTCGATATATCTAAAGGCCAGAGGTACACGAAAAAGTGGATTTCTGTACCTTTGACATTTCTGAGAGTTAGAGGGAATTCCGCCATATGCTGGAAAGATGATGACAGTCGCTGGGTTGAAGTACGCAGGGAGGAACCAAGATGACGTTAATGCCTCAGTCAAACCTCATGAAATTAGAAAGCAAATCAGGTAATGAATCATCTAATAATTCCTGCCCAGCAATTTGAAAACTGATCGGGATAACCCTCAATCAATTATCGTATGTTCTTTGTTAGAAAAATGTTGACATATTATCGTGAAATTTATTTTGGCCACAGTCAGACCAATGGGAGGGTCCTGTTTCCTCTCTTTGTTTACGTGATCAGTTCATGCTGGTAGCAAATTTGTATTTTTCAGGTTTCATCAGGCGAATGTCTTTTTTAAAAGATGCGGTGAAACCCAAACCTGTGCAGAAAAACGCTGACACTTAAGCGGCTAAAGTTTTGCAATTTGGGGTTATGGAATGGGCGGAATTGTGTCAGTGTCATCGGAGTGGAGCAATAACAACACATTGAGCAGAAGATGGCCTCAAGGGGCTGTCTAAGTAGCATTACAGGACTATTGGATGCCACAAAAGACGAACAGAATGCCTTAGCAACCAATTGTACAGAGGGTCATATTTATAGAACCAGCCTAACATCCTTATTACTCTTTCAATAGGTGATATTAATTGGGAATTTCGGCCTGGGCACATTTCAAATAAGTTCACTGGAATTGCAGCTATTTGCACTGTGCTGGTGAACGCAAAGAAGAGAAGGAAGAAAAATGTTTGTGTGTCCCATGTAATAAATACATTGTACAGTATCTTGTAGTTTTGAAAAATTTTCAAACCAGATCCAATATATTCGCAGATGTGTACTTATGAAAAATTTTCATTAGTTATAGAGAGACAGCTTTCTAAAAAGCTACATATCAGCCACACCCCCAAGGGGCGGTTGACATGAGTATAATCGGAAGGCCAGAGGCAATTACTGATACCTTGATACAGGCTGTTCTAACATGGACACTAGTCAGCTATTGCATTAGCAAATTGGAAAACATCGACTAGTGTAAGAGGACTATGATCTATCTCATACCTTGCATATAGTCATGCCTAGTTTTTCTATGCGCCTAGTCTAATTTTCTACTTCTAATTACGTACTGACCTCAGAAGAATAAACGTCCGATTATGATCACAATTTGAAAGTAATCCACAAGATATATCCAATTTATCAAATCAGCCTCCTGTTATCACCTCGGCACCCAGAAAAAAAACCTGGGGAAAATTTCAGACACAGACTGCCAAGTGGACTAACTGGGGTTTATCCAGTTCCCTGTAATCCTCAGCTGGAGAAGACAACTCAAGATGTGATGGCGACGGTGGCACAGTAATCCACAAAGGGCATAAAATGGAATAATCCAGAAGTGCAGTGCTGACCGTGCTCCACACAATGTGAGAAATATTAGGAAATACTTTACCTTTTGTGTGTTTTTCTTTGGAACTGCTAACTTTGGATCAATCTGAAAGCAAAACGATAAAAGTTTGAAATTTTTTTATCTTTTTACACAATAAAACTCCTCTCATTAAAAACCTTTTTCAAAATTGTTGAAAAGTCGTAAAAAACTTTTGAGAGTGTCGAATTTCATCCCAGAAAAGGTATTTGAAAAAATAAAAATAAGTTTAACGAGTGATAAAACTTCAGGCAAAATGTCTGATAAGTCAAGCAAAACTTCAAGATAATTTGATCATTCATAATACATTGGGTGTTTAGTTTGATATAAACCACCATGATGTAATGCATATTAGATTAAGTTTATGTGCATATATGATCCAACCTGTCCCAAATGAAAGTTTTTACCGTATCAAAAACTCTGTTCTGCAAATGAATACTTGTGTTAAGTAATGAGGAGTTGTACATATTGTGGAAAAATATGCCAAGTAATCCTGAAATATTACAAATTAACAATCAAACACATTAAAAATATCTCATGTAAAACAACTGCACTAGTGTAACATACTTCACTGATCTTGGGCTTTATATCAAACATGACATCATTAGACCAAGTTGAAATACACAATTTATGTGACCTCTCACCCCTGCCTGCTGGCACCTGATTGGTTCAGAGTTTGCAGCAGCTTATTGGGGAGCCAGTCTGGTGAAATCTGTGCAAGCCAATGACAAAAACATCCCAGCACAGCCCAGTGACAGTTGATTTATATGCAAAACCTATACAATTTGCGCATCATGAGTAATTGAAATGAGTGCGCTTTATTAATGAGATGATAGATTTCCACACTCCAGGCTGTGTGATCAACACACTGGTAATGACCAGTAGAGGTGCTGAAGCCAACAACGCCATTAGCGTGGAGAGTGGCTCAGAACAAAACCCACCTCAGATGCTTGTACTTGGCTTTGGAATGTTTGTATAATAAATAACTAGAAGATATAAATATCACTCACTGATTCAGGTTATGACTATCAGCATTCACATTTGCAGCTCAAGATGCTAAATGGTTTCTGAGGTAGCCCACCTCCCAGAGAAAAACACTCGCCTCAATTTCACAAAGCAGTTATTTCTGCATCGTGATTGGATGCTGTCTGCAGAAATGCCACTCACAGGCTAAGTGGATAGGAGACCTAGAGTTTCCTTGGCACAAAACAGTGCATTCACATCCACACCACAGACGATTTTGTAACAATTTTCAAGGTTGAAATCGGCCTGCGATTTTAATAACCTTGATTAGGAACAGTTGACAAGAAGCAGAATTGACTGAATAGCACAAAAGTTTTCTCCTGCCAAAATTAGTGTTTTCATAGCCATTTTAGATTGCAATGAAGCAAACATTCTTTTCACAGGTTCTAGACATGGCTAAACAAACAGTCACAAGTCAAAATTTGGCACTTGAGAACAAGACAAAGTCCACAGGATTATTGAGAAGTCAACATGATTAGGTATTACAACAACAGTTTGTACTCTGACACTACTCAGCAACAGGACTTGGATAAGCAGAGCTGCTGGCCTAAAGAGCCACGCCAATGAAGCGAAAAAACAGGTGTACTGGTATGCTGTATCCTGAAGTCTTTGAGAATACGATTCAACGAAAATTTCTTAAGGTACTTGAGGATACAACACACTTAGCTGAATGAACAGCTTAAAACAAGTCTGCTTTATCGCTCACTCTAAAGGGCCCTTTAATTAGCAAAGAAATTGGACATTTACTACGAGTAATTAGCCAATGAAAACAGCACAGTACACATTCAACACAAATAAAAGCAAAGCTATGCATACCTTCTTTGAATCTAGAATATGAGGTGTGTTACATCCACTAGAAATAACGTTATCTACACAAGACGGGTCATTGAAGGTTACAAAGCCAAAGCCCCTGAAACATAAAACACATAAATTAATGGAATTCGGGAGATCTTATGAGCATGCATTTTGGGGGTCTTGCACACGCCACAGAAAATGTGAAATGAATCCCTTTTTTTCAGGAAATGGAGGAACTAAGACACAAGGTAGAATTATCCCTCATAAGGTAGAATTATCCCTCATAAGTTTCAAGTTTTGAAAAGAAGTCGTTGTTCTTTGGCGAAATCATTCATAAGATCATTTTACACTGGTGGTGCCAAATTTTTGCAATTTTTCAGGGGGCAAGCTTTTTTGTTACACAATATTTTCTAGTAGCTACAATGACAATCTATAGCCTATCCTATAGTTCTATCGCCTAAACTATCTGAAGTCCTGTTTGGTGGGCAGTAACAGTAACACAAGAGCAGGCCAGATGTTATGTAATACTTCCACATCTGATTTCCATGAGGACAAACCAACTCACCGAGACCTCTTTGTAACGGGATCTTTCATCACCATACATTCCTTGACCTCCACCCAAATCTTTTAAAATATTCTTTTAGGCTGTCTGAAAGTACAACAAAAAACGCCTTTCAACGCAATCCGCCCCTTGACTAAGAATAGCCATGATGAAAGGGGCTCAAATCGCATTTGAGCGGCGCGCCATGTCTACGAACTGACAACTATTGTACACAGACCGCAACACATTCCTATACTAATGTACAGCCGAATGCCACGAAAATTGACCAAAACAATGCGGGAATAAAGACGAATTGTGCACCTACCAGGGGTTGTCTGCCAACTCAGGCCTCCTATAAACATTTTCCTGAAAGACATAAAGAAAATGGTGTGTAGAAGTTAGTGATTCATCGCATCACGAAGAAGTTGTAGCCATTCCAAGACGGGCGTTCGCAGCGTCTTTGAACGACAAAAGAATACACGCCATGTATACAATGTATGCCGCTACAAAACATAAGAACAGTGTAGTATACTACGGTCTACAGCTAAAATCTACCATGTACTCACCCTGGATTATCATCATTGCTATTTCCAAGTGCCCCTATAGAGTTTTGCTGACTCTGGACGTCCATTTTCATGTTTCTAATCCACTACTTCTACAAACTAAATGCGAAAATGGAGCCAGCACGTGTATACTACTCGGCTCGCTTTCTTCCTACTATTGGTCCATCGTGGGTGGGCATTTCGCGCTACGAGTAAGCGCGTCACACGCATAATTGACAGGTGTGCGAGCCAATCAGATTTCTCCCTGATGTGTTACGTAGCAACATCCGTCAAAATTCTCCCTACGTCACAGGAAGATTCCCCATAAACCACGCCTTCGATTTTCTACATCACAATGAAAGCAAACACGCCCTCTCGAGACAGAGCTGTGGAACCATCAAGGAAACTGCATTCGCAGACGAGATTTTTGAGATATTGGAAGGGCTTTCGGTGAACTATTCGCAATGGTTCTATACTGCAACAATTTTACTGGGATTTTTGAGACTTTGTCAGCTGATTCTGCGAAGATCAGTGCGTTTTCTCATTAGACAATCATCAATTCTAGCAAATATAAGTATCTCCAGCTCCAACCATTGAGACTTATGATATTATCAAGAATTACATCATGCATGACTGCATTTTCAAACCCTTTTCAAATTCGAAATAGCCTACCAGCAGTAGGTCGGCGTGTTCCAAAATTTCTTAACAAATAGACACAAATTACTAAACATGAAACCTTTGTCCGTTTCAACAATCGAAAACTCTCCGAAATAATATTTTCTAACACCAATAAGAAAAGAGGCCCCGTGGTGTGTTTAACGAATGGTTTAATTTTGAAAATGATATTTTCAAAGGTTGGTCTAGCATGAGTCCCATATTTCAGCATGAATCAGTACAGTGTATGCAAGTGCAGAGCATGTGTCTACTTGCCCTGTGGAATTTACTAGTGCACTGTTATCAGTTTATGCCCGTCATTTTGAAACATAACCTACTAGCAGTATCTCTTATTATGTATTTATCTAAGTATTGGTTATGCAATAGGTTTATCACAAATATGATAACTCACGGGTACATAAATATCGCATTCAGACATGGCGAAAACCAAAGTCACCTATCTGAAATCCACATAACTGAAACCTGTGCGCCCCTTACCCCGGCACTATAGGGACGTCGATTTCACCTTGACATTGAGTCACTGTACACCTGGATATAGGTCAACTCGTCCACCGTTTCCAACGAAAATACCTGCACGTTGCTTCTTCGCATCCCGCGGAATCGCTCCCGCATCGTCATGTCCGTCACCGCAGACCACAAACGTTTGCGGTGACGGAGGGTGTGAGTTGACGGACATCTTGACGCATCAAGGTCTACGGTCACTGCGCCCTTCGACGAGGGATGGTAGGCGTGATTGGAACGCTTGTCAGGTCAGAATGGGTGACAGATAAGTAAGAGGGGGCAGCATTGAGATCTGATTTCCTCAGGACTGAGTGCGTCAGTCTCCAGGGGCGGATCCACAATTTCGGAAAAGAGGGTGCGCACTGTTTCAAACATTGAAATCTGCGGTGAATTTCAATAATTTGCTCCAAATTTCAGAATTTCACGGTCGATATTACAGATTTGTTGACCAAAAGGGTGGGTTGGGGGGGGGGGCGTGCGGCGGGNCCCCCCCCCCCCGGATCCGCGCCTGGTCTCTGCTACTTGATGACCAGTGGCATCATTGCCAGAAAAGTACTAGTAATTCGGTTTTATCATTGACTGGTCCCTGAATACCAGCGTTGGTGCACCTCACACCTCAAGACGTCTTTCGTTGTGAATCCAACACTGAACACCAGCGGGAAGCCTGTTTTGCCAAACACGACTATCAAAGGATTGCACTTGACTATGTGATTGGACCTTTATCGTATTTCGAAAGGTATACGTGGATTTTTTTAAAAAGATGCCACGTTGAACATGATTTTCTGGTGGCAAGGTGAACGATATCAAGCTAATGTTCACAGCAAGGGGTAGCCCAGTTTGTGATTGTTTGGTAAATAATGGGAAACGCCGTTGTCCCATACATGCATGGGCTTATACAGGACAACTAGGCGCACATGAGAATGCCTATGTAGATTTTGGCCCCACATGATGTGTACATAGTATAAGCAAAACCAATGCGAACCAACAAGGCAAACATTTTGGTAAAGCCGTGAGAAAGATAAATGTTTATCTTATTCCTCCACAAAAGCACAATGTAATAAAGTATGCGTGGATTTGGCCCACCGTCACCTGATCATACTTGTTAAACTTTGCCTCCCTTAGCAAAGTGAGAGGGCGTCATTTTTTCGTTTATTTCTTTTATTTAAACGACGCTGGTAATTGCCCTTTAACACAACAGTAAGAAATGGCAGTCTGCAGGGCCGGAGCCATCCTCCCCCATAGTAACCTCAAAACATTGGAACGACCCACATTGAAACGACCCAAATTGAAACCAGCCAGAATATTGAAACTGTCCAAAGGTTTATATTAAACAGAGGTCGTCAACTTTGGGGAAATCTCGGAAAGTAAGAATATTAATTAGTCCAAGTCTCATATACAGGCAATAAATAGAGGTGCTGACAAGTCAACACTCTGTGATGAACAGCAGCCTCTAACTAGGCCATATCAGTAAGGGGCCATCTCACGATCTCAAGGGGTATCACACGATGGTGATACATAATTTGTTTTGCATTGCAGATTGGGGGCAGGCCTATACAGCAAATTGCATAAAAAAGGGGTGATAACTTCACTTTTGAGATAATTAATATCAAAGTGACAGTGCTGACGGGTACCAAATGGTATAGGCAAGTTGTGGCAATACTTACCCCTATTTTAAGCCAGTTTTCAAATGTAATGTTTTTCACTGCCCCCGTTTGCCAGTGCCTCCCAACAAAAGATTGACGGANCTGCTGTGCATGGGAGGATGGGCCGGAGCGAGCTGTTTCATCCAACATAATAGGGAGGTTGAGATCAGCGTCTTGTCACGGATCCTACGTATACGGATAGAATCCTGTACAACGAGGAAAAATTTTGTGTACATTTCGATCGGTACGAAGGATCCTTGATAAGTCGCTGATCTCAACCTCCCTGTTAGGTCGAGGTTGAGTTCTTACTTCTAACAACAGGCGCGGATGCAGGGTTTTGGGCGGGGGCGGTCGTTGCAGGCGGGCGCCGACGGGGGGTCACCACCAGATAATTTTGAAATCTAGAAGGCCGTAGACGCGATTTCTTGGCATCTCAGTATCAAGACTGAAGCTTTATTTTCGCGTTTTTTGCTTACTATTGTGAAATTATTGAAAAAAGAACAATTGGTGGTGGCGAGCAGGGGGGTTACGACCCCCCTCTGGATCCGCGCCTGAACAAGGAGCGAAAGTAATGGAGAAGCGTTTCAAAAAGAGAGCATTCGAAGTCAATGTGGGCCGAAGCTGCTTCGGTCCTACCCTTGCGCCCTCCTCGGTGGGCAGTGTAATTAAGATTAATGTTGACGTCTTTTTTTCGTCTGCCAGAGTTCTCGGATGGAGCAGAACAATGTCCATTATTCGTGCAATGCAACTCACCTCACAGTCCCTGGTTCCAAGAGGGTAAACGGCCAAAGGGTCAGATTTCCGTCTCCGGCTTTCCGCCCCCGGCCAGAGGTCCATTAGCGATGCGAAATCGTACCGTAAATGATAATAAGGGGGAAACGTGGAGAAAGGGCCATCGTTTCGGGAGGGCGCTATTGGTGTCCCGTCTGCTAGGGGGCGCCACCTGCATCACTCTCTCGCATGGCATGGGACTTCAAACTGTTCACTACCTTGTCGCGGAAAGATGTATTTCGTGGCTTTATTATATATATTTAGTAATAGTAATTGCCTTCTATTTACCCCCGGGTATTTACCCCAGGGCAAAAGGAAAAACTTTACTTACAAAAGCTTCACCGCAGACCAATTACCGCGGTTCAGCTGGAGAATGCACTTGCCCACTTGCACTCAGTCGTATAGCTGTCAGAGCACACGCCTTACAAGTGCTTCTTCTGCTATTTGCCTCCCAGTGTTTTTAATAAGAGGACGGAATGCCTGCAGTTATCATGGTTACATATTTATTTCAAAAGATCCCTCACGAATGAACGCGGAAGAGACTAATTCCGGGACACTAATACAAACTATCACGTTGACGCCCCATAGCCACGATCAGACCTTTGAGTACGGATATTTCGCTCACGTACGATCGTGCTTTTCTTCATTTTATCCATTCACTGATGTCACAGGAATGAAATCGTAATTGCAAACATACGGCTGTGCGCTAACCTTTGCATTCAAGTAAAAAAACACCGCGTTGCCTTGGGGTAATGCCGGTAAATACGGCAGCGCTGATCCAACGCAACGCATTATTGCCTATCACGCAGTTATTAATGGATTACTTGAGCATATCGATACGCATGTCACAAAGAAGTACAGAAATAACCTGAAAGTACACATTATTACTAAATAGCCTGCGGCCCTGCCTCTCGCCCTCTTCCAGATCCTTTGCAAACTTTTAAAGGAATGGAAATTGTGCTTGGGGGTGTAACGCTTCCCTCGGCCATTGATTAGCACCAAGCTTAACTAAATGCGTCATGGATGCGTCAGAGGTTTTCACTGGACGTCATCAACCCGGCGATTCGCATAGAAAACCGGGATGTATTTATAGATCCGTTGGTTCTGTAGTTATAGTAAACGGCAGGCTAATATCTTCATCGGTTACTCGCGGAAAATCAATTTACGGTCAATACTTCAATCTTCGTAAGCGAACCTTGGTCTGATAAACTACACAATGTCTATTACAGCCTATTTCAAAACGAAACACTGACATCTTCGCAGAGCGCTTAAGACGTGAATTCAAATGCGGTAATCCAGTGGGTGACCCTACGTGACGTGAACAAACAAGACGTACCGGTATAAAAATAAACAAACAAAGCGTGCAAGAAACCTTGTTAGCTGATTCCACAACGTATTTTTTTCATCTCCACGCACGACAAGAACTCGTCAGCAAGTTGTTCCTCACCTGACGTATATCGCCGAATCTTACACCCAGAGAAGATAATCGCTTCGCCAGGAGACTGGCAATATTATCAGTAATTTTGCTAGTTTCGGAACACTTAGGGTCTTAGAGGTCATAGCCTACAACTTGCCAGCAGGCAGGAGTAGGCCTAATTTGCAAGGGTTTTTTACTTCGAGGAGGGAAATACATGTAGAATTGATTTTTATTCCTGGCTTACCATTTTTAAGATGGGTGAAGGAACTTTCAAATTTATCGTTTTCATATGTGACAACATGTACATGTAGGCCTCAGTGGGAGTTCTTTTTCGTGCGAGTTGGCTCTCAATGGGCAATTCACCATCGCTGGTGTCCTTACGTCGAGACTATGGCTGATATTCATAACAGCTAGCAAATGCTTTTACTTCGGGTTTCGTAGTACATTTACATTGGGCCTTGCTGTGCAAATTTTAAGTAAAAGCATTTGCTAACTTTTATGAATACCAGCGTATGACTCAAACGACTGTCCATTGTATTCTACGGCTCAGCTGCCCATAGAGAGCCAACTTGCGCAAGACAACTCTCACGTGGAGTGGAACCTTAATGCTGCAATATCTGAACCACACAACATGTCTTCCGTCTGACCTTTATGAAGGGGGAGTACGAGTCTGAGAAAGAAATCCAGTCAGCATGATTTAATAATCACTCTATCGTATTCCATTATGGATTATCCCATCCACACGCAACCGTTAGTTACCGTAATCATGCATGCAAGTGTAGGTTGCTGCAAAATGACACGATTGGAAGTAGAAAAATCGAATTGACCTGGCTTATAACAGGTAATAGACAGCAGGTACGGTAAATGCAGTCGTGACAAGACAGCGGGTACAGTAAAATGCATTCGTGACAAAAACCTGATTTGTGATTTTCGTATTAAAACAGATGACGTCACCAGGTACACAGTAAAAACGTCCTTACGCAGTGAACACAGAAAATCAGGTTGCTTTTGAGCAAAACACCAATTTTCAGTGTAGGTGTTACACCGGAATGAACACTGAAAATCGGTGTTTTGCCGACTCTAAGCAACCCAGAATTTCGTGTTCGCTGTGTAAAGCGGCGAATCCACTGCCGCGATTTTGGCTTGAGACGGGGTTGCGATCCCTTGCGATCGCCTTATAAGGACTTCCGATTGCCAAGGCGATCGCAAGGGATCGCAACCCCGTCTCAAGCCAAAATCGCGGCAGTGGATTCGCCGCTTTTAAGGGAACCCCACAGACCTGCAAAGAGACTCTCTACTCGTCCGTGGAACTATTTTCCTCCCTGTCATTCGCCATTGGATCGAGATCTCTCTCATGTTGATGATGTCTGCGGCTCGAAGTGGCCGACTTTTACCGCCGACACCCAGAGACATCGCCCTTCGCGTCGGCCGAACCCCACGAGATACAGACACCAAGAAGTGAGAGCAATCGTTATCTCATGATCGCTTAGGTCCAAGGATGGAGCAGCGATGCAGGCTTGCACAAATGAGATACCATTGGAAACTCAGTCTCTCGCCTAAAGTAATCATTGGACCGAGTTTCTTGGTAAGGTGATATGATCGGGTAAAGCACCAGTAAATCAATGCGACATTGTGGTGACGCAGTCTGTCATCTGTTTTCCATAATGACACCAATATCGCTGCCGATACATTGACGACAAAATCGAAGTTATTCATAAGATTAAATGACATTTATTGAGGAAGATAAACACTCGCGTGTTGCTGACGTGCGTGTGACATTTGCATTAATCGCTTCTAGAAGTTTGGGCGGGTCCTCGCGGGGTAAGATAATATTTTTATCATTGACCTTGCCGAAGCTTGAAATTACATACCAGCGTTGGAATCAAGACATTAGGGAGGTTTAGAAATCAAATGAAAAACGTAAACGTTAACGACAACGTTATTTTTGTACCGAAAATGCAATATAAAATCTGGTTAATGTGTAGTACGAAAAATAACGTTGTTGTCGTGAAGTTTACGTTTATCGTTTGATTTCGAAACCTCCCTATTAGTGTGATTAAGAACATGAACGATAAACGTAAACGGTGCGACAATAGGGAGTTTAAGAAATCAAACGATAAACGTTAACTTTACGTTTTATTTTTCACACTGCGAATTCACCAGATTATATATTGCATTTTCGGTATAAAAAATAACGTTGTCGTAAAGTTAACGTTTATCGTTTGATTTCTTAAACTCCCTAATGGCGGCACATGGTGAGAGCAAGGGCGGTAACGTTGGCCTAAATCATGGTGGAGCCCACGGACGAGTGGCTTAACCTAGCGGCGATGTGGGGAGAAGGGGCGAGTGTTGGGGAGGAGCGCTTCAAAATGACTGCGTTCGGAGTCGAGCCAGTCCAGACTTGAAAAAGAGATAGCGCAACTTGGTTAAATCGCAAAGGAACTGGGCGAAACGTTTGTTTTTTGTGCTTTTATTCTGACATTCTGCATGACGTCTATTGAGCTGTTCACTGCCAATCGACTACCATGATTCATACGTCAAACTACGAAAGGCTTTAAGAATTAGCAAAAAACAGGTTCCGCGATAATCCAAGATGGCCGCAAATGAGACTGTCAAGCGAGAAAATCAGCGGAACTTGACATTTCGCCGCGTTTCCGCACACTATTCATTAATGCCATAATTTGTAGGAAGCTTTCTCCTTGAATTGACGTCTCCTGACGAGGATTCTGCAGATATGCCACCTGTATAATTGGTACGATATCAGCGAGGTTGCGCTACGGAATGTCAGCAAACATAATTGGCATGTAAAAATATGCAGTATACTGCCTCCCGGATGAGATGCCCTATTGGTATGATAAGGAGTTGCGTGTGGGGTATGAGAAACGTGTTAGAATGTTGGAAGAATGAGAGAAATGCCTATTGCTATAGTATGTCCACATTTATAGATATAATTAATACACCTCGTCAATATAACTTTGATAAATCGTTGCTGGAATGATCCACATAGAAGAACCTAACGTGGCATGCCATATTTCTTGCGCGACATACCGGGATATAGGGCCGATTTAATAGACGTTTGCTAAGCTGACCATTGGTTCCACCAAAAATAGATAAGCGAGCGAAAAATGTACACCTAAATTTTCACCAAAAAGCCCCGTTTGACTGTACTGAGCTTAGAAAACGGGGCTTTTGGGGGAAAATTTAGTTGAATGTACATTTTTCGCTCGCTTATCTATTTTTGGTGGAACCAATGGTTAGCTTAGCAAACGTCTATTAAATCGGCCCATAGACATCTTTGGGTCGACTTGACGAGTGGTAGCCTATCGATGTTTTAGACGCCGAGGCCAAAGTTCCTATTACTCGAACTAGACGGACAAAAGCTTATGCATCAGGTCCAGACTGTAATATGCAGCAGTCTAACGCCCCGTCCTATATTTTGCTGAATATTCTCCGTAAATTAGGCCCTATACCTTCATCCCAATGCACGAGGAAACGGTTCATCCATGACGTGGCATTTTCTAAGTGGTCAGTTTAGGGTGTATTACTGCAACGTACATGTAAGTTTGAGAATTGTGTCTTCGAGTAAACAACAACACTCCTCCCATCTAGTTTTAACAACTATACACTAACATTTCCCCTTTCCCTGCCAAACCTCTTTTCTGCAATTAACAACTACACTAACATTTCCCCTTTCCCTGCCACTCCTCTTTTCTGCAATTACAAACTACACTAACATCTCCCCTTTCCCTGCCACTCCTCTTTTCTGCAATTAATAACTACACTAACATTTCCCCTTTCCCTCCCATTCCTCTCATCCTCGAGTAAACAACATTTCCCCTTTCCTTTCCATTTCCCCTTTCCTTTCCATTCTTTTCAGACCAAGGCCAATATCCACTGAAGAGCCAGGTAGTTGACAGTGTCTGTGTAGCCTACATTCGTTGGATTACTCAGCAGACCCTCATTTAGCAAATCAATGCTAACAAAATCCGATCTACTTTCGCCCAGCAAGGAACCGGAGTTAGGTCAGCGACGGAGTCAATGAAGTAGCCAGGTCTTGTATTAATTAATTACATTATAGTAATTAAATGTCTCCTCTGGTATTGATTCTTTCAAATCCTCTGATGCACAATCCAGCATTCATTGAATGTCCTCTCAACAGCAAGGGATAAATTACGTCACTGATATCGGACATGTAAACTTAGACTGGTCCCCTGCCTTCGAGCCGTATTGCCGATCGTTACGAGGGCAGGGGATCAGTCTGATAAAAACCGGGCATTTTTGAAAATATACCTTTCTCTACTTCATTCTGTAATGAATGTTGTGTAAAATTTGCGCTGTTATACACAGCACTGTAAGTAATGTTTGGTAATGGACACAGCATTTCAACCCGACTTTTCATACTGATGTAGTGTGTGGATCTGGCCTGTGTAGATGAGCGTGCATCATACTAATGTATTGAGGTGCATTACAATCCAAATTTCATGTCTCCGACACCACTGACGAATGATTGCATGACCCACAGGAAATGTCAGTCAACTAATGTCAGTTGCTTCAAATATGAAAAGGACGTAGGCCAACCATTTCGAAATATGCTAGACGATGTCTTGGAATCCCCACAAAAACATGGTGTGAACCACACCTTGCACTGCAATGCAGAAGCCATTCTTATTCACATCAACACGCATGACTCGCAAGCGAGCAGATTCCACTGCAGTAAATTCGCTTATTTTGCAAATGAAATCACCACTGACGTCTGCATCTCGCTGTATCTAATTCTTCTTATCATGGTGACTTAGTTCGTTAGGAATGCTAAAATCTTCCCTGATTAAACTCTTTCACTTTTCATTGAATATTTAAGTCCCGGCAGAATATTCGTTCTGTTCCAACTGAACCTGCTTGTCTTTGACGAGAACTATCTTTGTACTTAGGCTACCTTGAAACCGAATGGTAGCAGGGTTTCTGCCAGAAATATTTTTGAGGGTACTAATTTTTTTCTTCAAAATCAGCAAAAACCCCATGAAATTAAAGAAAATGTCCCTTTTCTTTTCTTTTGAGCGTACTAGCATAGTACCCTCTGGCGGAAACATTCGAGGTCTGCATATATGGGATCAGGACTTTCATATATTCTGCCACTTTGGGCTGCAAGCTTCTCATGGTTTGCTGAATGGTAGTCGTAAATTGGACGAAACATCTTTTGGCTGATATCAGCAACACGAAAAGCAGTTGAAATCCCCCACATTTTCTCAAATGGCACCTCTTAGAAGACATTTTCAGATAGTTCTCCGAGCTCCTGGCGTGGCCCCTTTCGTCCATCTTGCCAAACAGTAGTGGCTTATCATGATTGCATATTAACTGGCGGCAAGAATAGTTATGGTCATCCTCTTGCTATATTGCCGGCTTGTTAGGATTATGTGACCCTGGAACCCCGACTAGGAATATTGGGGTCAGCGTTTTCCTGTTCAGGGCAATACTTGTAAGGAACTCATGTCAAGTCCTATCCAGCAGAAATAATTGAAAATTGGGATATTGGATAAAGGAGGCTTTCAGATTAGAAATCCATTTCAACATATCAGGAGTTTCCATGGAAACAGAGAAGCACTTCAAAGTCTGTCAAAATAACTGTTCAACAGTGGTGTAACAACGGATTTGGGGGAATAACAAGTACATTGTTGTATATTGGTCAAGAAGCTATCCAGTGGGTGCTGAGATGGAAAGGAGCAGCAAAAATACAGAAGCATGGCAAGCACATACATGTAGGCTACTTGCAGGGTCGGATCCAGGGTTGACAGAAAGGGGGGGGGGCGTAGCTGGACGGAGGTGGTGAGCACTGAAAGCGCGAAGCCCAAACGGGGGTCTGGGCCCTCCCCCCCCCCCGAAAAATTTCACAATTTAAGTGCTTTTAGCTGCATTTTCCTGTGGCATCTGTGACTAAATTCTTCTTGCTAAAAAAATCATTGCTCTGCCCAAAATAGGGGGGGGGGCGTATGCCCTCGCCCCCTGGATCCGACCCTGACTTGTACTGAACGGAGTTTTCAACTTTCTCTTTGACATGTTTGACTCTCGGCAACATATTCAGGAAACGTTACACAATACTCAAACACAGAAATGTAGTCGTTGTTGAATTCAATGTGACAAATCATTTGTGAGCTTTGAAGAACAAAAGAGCAAGAATAATAGGTTACACTGTTCAAGGAGTTGACGTTTTATTCGTTTCTCTTAACTACACAGGCACTATGTCCGCTATAAATCAGATACAAATCTACATGTACGTAAAATTTGTATCTGGTTCTATTGAAATCAAATATAGGAACCCTCTGATATCAGTTCTATAGAAAAAAATATATATTGCCGTGATGAAATTCCCATATAGGACAGAAATAAGTGCAAAAATATAGGATTTCCTATATTGGGCCACTTTCTATAAAGGACTAGCAACGGACTGCGGTGAGTTTTGCCTGTGTATCCCGTGGCTCCCTGCAGAAAAACCAAATGTTCAGCAGTTTAGGTCCAATATCAGAAATATCGTGATGACCATCAGAGCAGAAAGTGAAATGGAAGCTTTTACCCAGTGGAGGAAAACGTTGTTTACTTAACGTTGAGGACTTTTAAAGGCCCAGTGCAAGGCCTGTAGCAAATTGCTTAAGGCAACATAATGAAAGCAGGGGAAAAATATCCCATTTTACCTGTCTGTCAAAACTTTATAAATTCAAAAATAGAACCTTGGCCATTTATATTATTTTGTATAATGGAATATAAAATACATCTACCATTAACTTCCAATTAAAGTTTGATTCATCAATGTCAAATTCCCACCATGTCTTTTCAGGTCCTTCTTTGTTCTTGCTATTAAGCTCCATGGAAACCCTGAACAACACAGAACATTGATACACCAAACCATTTTCGGAACATAAAGAAACACTTAAATCACATCAAAGATAAAATAATAAACAGAATAAAATAAGCATCATGTATTTTTCTTCATTTTATAAAAATGATTTTTGCAAACACGTGAATGAGTTTCCCGGTCAGTGATTGTCCATGCATAACAGGAAGACCACTGGGAGGCATGAAGCCTGCTGTTAACTGTAAAAGAGTTAGTGCCTTGCGCACTGGGACATCAAGAAATATTCATTTGATAATTCATAGTTCTTCCCACCCTCTGAGTTATTCACACATTCATTCTGCAGCGGTTTGCATATTCAGAACGTTACTGCCTGAATTAAATGGACTTGTTCATTAGTACCACAATGGCCACTATACCAATCTGAAAGCACTACTCCCGGTCGTGCTAATGGGCAGTGTTCACTTAATGTGAAATGCATGCAATATGGACTGTACATTTCAGTGACATTTATTTAACTTATTCGTACCAATCACGCAGTTCGCAAAACAAATGTATACATTATGAAGGCAAACTTTGGTGAAATGAAATTGTATTCTTTTTGGTTCATCTTAGTGGGTGGAGTTCAGAACCACAGGATACAGGAAAATGATTTGTGTGCTGAGTAAGCAGTAATTCAGGGGTACTGTCGAACTTAAAATGCTCTGAAATAAAGTATTTAATGGTATGTTTATATTTTTGTGGGATCAATTAGGACAGCAAAGTGGAGAAAGTAATGTGCAAATCAGATTCGTTTCAAACACAGCGAGCATCTCCACTTAATAATTTTCCAATTAATGGGAAATTCCACCCCCAAGATTATTTCAGAGTTGTCAGTTACCATTCAAAGTGATGTTGGAGCAGCACAGGTATTTCGTATTTCAAAGTAAAGCTACGTGTGCCCTGACAATAGGGAGGTTTCGAAATCAAACGAGAAACGTAAAACTTAACGACAACGTCATTTTTGTACCGAAAATGCAATATAAAATATGGTTAATGTGAGCACAAAAATGAAAAGTATGAAAAATAACGTTGTCTAAAGTTTACGTTCACCGTTTGATTTCTAAACCTCCCTAATTTTCCAAATTTGAACAACATTCATGAGCAATACGATCATTTGACCCTCACTGCCAACAAATTACAGCAACATTTGAACACCATGTTGGAAAACTCTTTTCCCTGTACACACTATTTGACAACATTCGTCCAAAAAAGTGATGTTGCACTGAATGTTGAAAAATGCTGCCAGTGAACACAGTCTATTCGAAATACATGTATAGCCTATTCCGAGATGTAGGCCCGTATTCAAAGAAGCTTCCTTAACTCTAAGGTCCGCTTTAAGCTTTTGTACTCTGTCCTGCAAACACAACAGCTAAAGGTAGACGTTAGAGTTAAGGAAGTTTCTTGAATACGGCCCCTAATTTCTGAACAACTAATAAGCCCTATATGGGAAATAAGAAAACTAGGTGGCATTGTCCTTAAATTCAATTAGGCAATAATTTACCTGGCAATTCAGAAAGTAACGTCAGTGAACACCTCCCTGTCCTCAAAAGGACGGGATTCGATCTAGAGATAACAAGCATCTTTCTTATCAAAGTATCATCAGTTACATTACTGACAATGCTCAAGCGGCTTAGTCATCATGTATTGTCCATACGGGATTACCTTCTCATCTGTGAACAATTGTGGCTTCAGATTATGATGGGATATGATTGTCCTCATTACGGTCCTAATCATGACCAAATGCAGAGAAGACGAAATTTCATATTCTCTCAATACTAGTAAGTGGTGAGTGTCCGCATCTCATTTCTTTAACTCCAATCATGCCGAATCGTGTGCATTCCTCCTGGTGTGTTATCACTGGTGGTCATTGTCATAATCATGGTTATCAAGAGCCATTGGGATGGTTTATTTGAAAGAGGGAGAGAGAGATAATAGAAGAAGTACACTAATGAACCAATAGCACCCCAGCAATTACAAGTGTAGAGTTCTCAAGAAGAGTAGCTGAGGAAATAAGAAGAGTCCCTGGGCAAAATTACTTCTTCCATGGATGCCTTCTGAAAGAAAATGTAGGGGAGTATGCCACACTTTGATGACTTCAGTGGGCAGAAGAATTATGGATGAGTTTCGCTAGCAGCAGGCATCTTGCTAAAAGTAGGTCATCGTCATGGTGATTTCCTCCACTGGGGGATGGAACAACCAATCATCTGCCACTCTGGAAGAAAAATTCCCATGGAGATGACCTAATTTTGGCAAGATGGCTGCCAGTGGAACTCATCTATACAGAAAGGTTCTCAGAGTGTCACATTAAAAATTTGTGGACAAATAAGTCATTTTGCTGCAAAATGGTCCTAGGGTTGTGGAAATACCCCAAACGATCCTCATCTGACGTCATACATGTACAGTCGTGTAAAAAATCAACTATAAAATTGTAATGTGGATATGGTTGTTTTAAAGAAGTGGAAATGGCACTGGTTGAACCTTGGAAGTTTTAAACATTAACGAATCAGCTCCTCATGATTATAAACCTGAAAGAAAATAACACTGACTGTCCCGTTTATAATTGTCCCATACATCATCCCTTAATCAGGATAGATTTAATCAAAAGCCATTTCCCCAAAGTATGCTCCCTGCCGTTGCATCAATCTCGACTTATTCATGTTTATTATGAATGGTATCTATAACAATAGCTGGCAAATATGACAGTAATGAAAATAAACTTGAGAAGAACAGTTGCCCGTTACGTGAAAATCGGATTTGCTCTCAAGGGTGATCATGATTTCAAGAATGATTAAACAAATAGATTTTTATATTTTGTTTATGGATTGAATAAATAACATCTTAAAAGGGCTATGGGGATTGAATACGTTTGAGGATATCTTTCATCTAAAGGGTAAAGACGATGAATGTTACTGCGGCTGAACGAAACAATGATTTAATATCAGTTTATAGATCCAAGGTTTTTACAGTTTTTCCTCTAGGCTACTTCATCAAAGGAGAAACACAGTGGAAGGGAAGTAATTCTTTTGTCAAGGTCTTCCTTGTAAAACAAAATTTTACACCTCAATATACAATCCCTGCATTTCACGAAGCCAAAGTCTTACAACGTTTGCAGCTCTATACACCATCCCTGCAAGTCAGAAGCCAAATATTGACTGGACACCCAAGAGATGACTTCTTAAAAAACGTCATTAAAAACCGAACGATGCATGCTGCGATTTCAGTTATTTGCAGTTGGTCTAAATTCGTCATCTTCTGATGCAACTCTAACTTTGTTCATCTGTCATTGGCGATAAAACGTGCGGCAGAGAAAAAGCTTACACTCCAGGTACATGTACGTATTTGCATGGTGTACTTGGTCATCCAGCTCGATGCGACCAAATAAATCCCCAATCCTCTCAGCATTGGGACACACTCCCTACGATCAAAATGATATGCATCGGGCAATCAATGTGTGTTTTATCATGGTGACCAGCCTAGCACTAGTTGATAATCCACATTTGAACAGCCAAGATTATCATGCTGGCTAGAGGCTGAAGGACAACAGCATATCATTAGGATCGATGTGGTCGGTGTTTGGTTTACAGGCGCGAAAAAAGTTGACATCACCAAAAACAATATCACGCCGTCCTGTTGAATACATTTTTAATGTGCATATTATAGTGTATTTTTCTGAGGAAATCGAACAATAGAACACCGCTAAGGGTGAGTATAGCCGTGGTTACACTACATAAAAATCCCCGGTTTTTTGCGGTCACACCTATGAATTGCCAGGCTTCAAGAAACCCGTGTCTGAAAAACTCGGGTTTTTGAAACATTGCAAGCTCGCCCATGCTTTTCGAAATCCCCGTGTTTTCGTTAGTTTTTAGCATGGCTACAGATGGCGTAGCCATTGAGTGACGTCGTTTTCGCGCCTCCAATGATGTGTAACAATACAGTAATGACTGAAGAGTCAGTGCATGCAGCGCACCTGTCGCCGAGCTACTTAACTACAACGTAGTAGTGTGACCTCTCGCCGGGCTTTTCGTACACACGGGTTTGACATGGGTCTGGAAAAACACGGGTATTTTCGGCAGGTGTAACCGTAGCTTATGTTTACCAGCAAAGTTCGGACAAACATTAGATAACAACTAGAATTTACTGTCAAAGGTGACGACAGGACAAAAGCAGGGTCGGACAAACACAATAGAGAGGTTGCGCAGTTTTCCGACTCCGACTCCGACTTCAACTACGAGAATGAATTGCAGTCCGCTGTGGACATCCTTGATAAAAACGATGTGATAGAAGTTTTCAATTCGTCAAGCACCATAAATTGAAGGCAGAAAAAATTGGCCTAATAAATCGGAAGTGCGGATAAATAATGAATATTGAAGTCGTAATCCTAGTCGTTACGACTTTGAGACACGACTATGACGACTACGATATTTGCGATTTATGTGCACTTCCGATTACGAGTCAAAATTATTCTGCCACAAAGTTATGGCATTTTACGATTTGCAAACGTCTATCAAATCGTTTTTATCATGGATGTCTACAGCGGACTGCAATTCGTTCTCGTAGTTGAAGTCGGAGTCGGAAAACTGCGCAACCTCGCTAATGAAATCGACAAGTCCTGCGTCATTCGGGCGGTTCGCTATTTCATACGTGTTCCCTCAAATATTAAGATGTATATTTCATCTACCCACAAGATAAGAATAAATGCATATTCAGCGCTGAGAGAAAGCACTTGTGTGATTATTACAGGAATTATCCCCGGGCAATAATATTGTGGTCAGAAAATGTCATTTCCTGTTTCTTTCTTCCTTTCGATAATAGCTGCCATTTATTTTGCAGTCCTGAAGTAGCGAATGAGAACAATGCGTGGTGACGAAAATCAGTGTTGTGAGCGTTTATTAGTGTATTTGCTTTGTTGTGGTAGGCCTACACCTTGATAAAACAGTATAACTTCAGACTAGTTGTAATCTAGAAAAATAAAGTTAAAATGCACTAGGCCTTACAGTGCTTGATCAAGTGATTGCAAGAAAGTTTCTCCAACCCACAACTGATATTGTACTGTAAGCTCCTTCCACTATGACATGTAAAAATACATGTAGGCTACAGTACACGTACGTGCACATGTTGTTTTCGATACTGAGTTTAACAGGAGCTGTCATTGACCAATAGGTGTCACTACGGCCCAATTCAATGCATACAGCGGACCCATTCATTCCTGATTGAGCACCAATCACGTGGATTTCCCTGTGTATTGGTCCGCTAGAACTTTGCTGCCATCTTTTGGCAATACGCGCGGCTGACTGCTCCTATTGAATTGACCAGGAGACAAAAAGAAAGTTTATGGAACTTAATCTGGGAAGCCCTTTTTGAAATCATTTTGTTTGAAACCTATCATAGGTGACCTTTTTGGGATCGTGCACATGGATTATATCAGAAAGCTACACATCAGTCCCCAAGGACTTTTTCACTTTAGGCCACACTTTTTTTATTCTTTGGTTTACGGGCCCGCCGACGTGGCAAAATGCCATTCCGAAAAAAAAATAAAATTGGGAAAATCAGTTACTTTTATTGCCTCCGAAGTTCAAATGAGGTCTTCTAAGAAAAAAACGAATAAATGGAGTCATTTTTATTCTCGCCGACCTTGGATTAGCAGTCAGGACAGCTAAAAATAAATAAAACCAACACTATTTCCCAGCAACAAGGACGGAAAGAAGCAGAAAANGGATTTGCCCCCTGCCCCTGCTAGCTACGCTCCTGGACTCAAGTGCAATTCTGAATGTAGGCCTACCACAAACCAGTCAGATTGTACCACATATATAGTCAGATTCTATAGGTATAAAGCAACTGAAGATCCTGTACACAAGACAAACTCTTTATTAGCAAGTTTGGGTTACAAATTATGGCATATCATACTAGAAATAATATGCACCGTTTGGTGCCCTGCCAAGCAAAGTAGGACCTTAGGCAGGAGTGTTTTGCACGATCACAATCAAAACTTCATTTTATGGCTGGCTTATCATCAGATTTCCCAATAAGCTTAGCCAATATACAAAGATACAAGCCAAATACGGTTTGTATGCGAAATAATTGTGATTAATGGCGTGAATCGTCACCG
Organism: Notospermus geniculatus; assembly: GCA_002633025.1. Classification (NCBI taxonomy): domain Eukaryota; kingdom Metazoa; phylum Nemertea; class Pilidiophora; order Heteronemertea; family Lineidae; genus Notospermus; species Notospermus geniculatus. Next base: position 129,259 of record NMRB01001235.1, read on the forward strand.
GGATCTGCTTATTTGGATCAGGAGAAAGGGTCCAGTCAATCCTTTGGTCAGGAAATGACCCGGCGCCAGGAAAAGTGAAACGCAGCAAATCCATATACAAGGAATCCAACAGAAATTCAACTGTTTCATGCCCAACCAAGGGCACACAGTTCGTAAAACAAGAAAAAAATGCAAGAAATAAAATAGCTGATATATCCGGGCATTCCAGTTTGCTGTTCTCTAAAGTTCAGCCAACATTTTTCCAGTGTGTTGTTCAAATGTTGCTCTAACTTGTTGGCCAGTGTAGATACACATTCAAAGATGGTGTTGGTCAGGAATGCTGTGTAAATGTTGGGAAAATAGGGAGCGAAGAAATCAAACGATAAACGTTAACTTTACGACAACGTTATTTTTCATACTGCGAATTCACCAGATTATATATTGCATTTTCGGTACAAAAAATAACGTTGTCATAAAGTTAACGTTTATCGTTTGATTTCTTAAACTCCCTAATGTTGCCAGTACACGCAGCTGTAACCACTGAACTGGAAAAGGGTCAATTACTTATATTAGGGAGGTTTAGAAATCAAACGATAAACGTAAACTTACGTTACTTCACATTCACCAGATTTTATATTTCATTTTCGGTACAAAAATAACGCTGTCGTTTACGTTAACATTTATCGTTTGATTTCCAACCCTGCCTAATGAGGAAATAAGGCCCATACCGAAGGCAATGAAATCAACTTCACGAGTTTGCTCATGTCTAGTTCTTGTTCTTGTTTTGATGAAATGTGGTATCGGTCATCTGTCTCCAGATCCGTCCAGATTTCCACTGTCATTTCTGATCAGCTGAAGCAATGTCCCCAAATCTGGAGATTCGTCCAATATGATAGCTGTGTTTCTATATCAAACTCGCTTGGATATTGGTCCCATGTGACAACCAGGGGCCGAATCGGTCTTGTGTTCATCATATCAAATATAGCAAGTGGGTTCATCTGGTACAGGGTTGTCCAGAAGTATACGGTATCCACTGGTGTATAAAATGGGTGTTCGAAATCAGAGACATCCATTTTCTGTTTTTACCCATATGTCTCAACCGTCTCGTGTCGACTCACGTCGTGTATTTTCTCAATCGTTGAGAACCGTCCCACTGGTGCTGTGCAAAAACCTTATAGGCCCCTTTTGAAAGTCGGCCATTTCGGCGCCGAGGGTAAAAACAAAATGGAAAATCCCTTTTTGCCAGAAATTGCAGAAATAACTGTCAGAAACGCTCGAAATTTGGCTGACATGTTATGAGGGCCAATTCATTGAGAAATGTGTGAAAAAAATGGGTGTCATCGATCAATTTTTGAAGATTTCTGCATTTTTCTTCAACTGAACAATAGACGGTTTAAAGTGTCTGTTAATCCACCTATTGTTCAGGTGTAGAAAATCACCAATTCCTCGAAAAATTTACCGATGACACCCAACTTTTTTTCTCACACTTCTCAATGGTTTGGCCATCACCACATTTCTGCCAAATTTCAAGTGTTTCTGGCAGTTATTTCTGCAATTTCTGGAAAAACGTAATGCATTTTCCCATTTGTTTTTACCCTAAGAGCCGAAATGGCCGACTTTCGAAAGGGGCCTATTCACAAAGACCCCGTAACTTTAAAGGCACGCAAATCCTTGCCCACAAATGGACAATAGTTTACGCATTCCCGTAAGTTACCAGAGCTTCATAAATGAAGTCCCTGACCTTTCTGCCGATGAACCTGCCCAATCGAAATTTCCCTTGAGAATATAAGCCTACTGGAGCCGCAATGATTAATTCCTGAGAGCTAATGGGTTAACAACATATCATGGTCATTATCATCCCATCTCTCCCAGTGTGAAAAAAAACTAATTGAACTATAGGAAACTGAAATTTATACAATAAAGCCCTTAATCATTTTATTCCAATAAGACATGTTGTGTCATAACAACACAACGAGAAAATTATTGATTAGATGACAATTTAATAATCAGGATTGGTCTTCAAGTGACAATGTTGAATAAAACATGGATGCAAAGGCAGGTAGGCCTACTATTTAACGTTCTCAGCAAGATATCCTTGCATGCATGAAACAGACAGCATATCAGTAGAATCAACAGCTGTCGTTGTCTTATTATACGGTAATATAATGAAAGAATAAAGGGGGTATGGTATCACATGTTTGTACCGGTTGAAACGTATGCATAAACAGCTGCAGCACAGCGTCCTATCCCAATCATAAATATGTCCAATAATATTCCTTCACGTCGATAATAATATTACGGTACACATTGCTTATCCTACTGACGACAGCTAAATAAGCATAGAATTTTCAACACAGCCAACATTTAATAAGATAAAACAAAGTCCCACTGAGCAGGGCTAAAAGTTATATTTCATAGACGACTGGTAAGGGTTTCAGAGTTCAAACTGTTTACAACTGACATCAATAAACAGACGATAGTGGAGAACGTTTTTCATACATTGTATATACAAACAGAAAATTTGACGACAAAGTACACACTAAACCTTACATGTAGATGCAGCAAGAAGATATTTCCTCCGATTGTTGATAGCAATTTTTAAATATCAAGGAAACCAACCACAATGAACAAATACGTCACAAAACGCTGAAATGAGTATATTATGAATATATACTGAGAAAGATGAACTCATTATCAGATGATGCTCAGTGCTGGCAACATCATGACATTCTGAAGGAAGCGCAAAATCACTGGCCTGTACGGTAGCTATTCCTTCTTTTTGCCAGAAGGTTCTATAAACTGCTTATGTGAAATGATGCTAAGAGTCAAATCTTTGCCGAAAATGCGAAATACTACCTTTTTGCACTTTTAGATCTTGCTCTCTAAGAAAGAGTGCATTAGAATAAGTCACTTATACATCAATACACTTAAATTCTTTTAGGATGGAGAACCAGACGGTTGCCTACCAACACCAGTGACCACCACGATTGATATCAAAGACTCTGAGACCGTTCTGATTTCATGACCACACATACTGGGATGAGTTCGTTGGCAAAGCTGATTACTGAGCCCTGCCAAGTCACAAAGAACTGATAATAAGCCTGTGACAGCTGTAAGTAGTCCTGCGTGGCAATCCATGATCTTACAGTCAGCCTGGTCAGGAGTGTACCAGTACTTATCTTTCACTTAATACCCATAATCAAAGACATGCTATTCTGGAGCTTCGTGGAGGAGAATGAGCGCCCAAGCTGTTGCCACTGGCTACTGTGGAATTAAAGCTACATTCCCTCTTAACCACTTGTCGCAAGTGGTGTGTCCCAGAAAGTACGGTACTAAGAATGGGGATCCTAGCTACGTATAGAGGGCAGCACACCAAAACCCGGTCCTATACAATGGACGCCTTTTGTGTGGGAAATTGATCAGGATGGGGATGTCAGTTTCATTTCAATAGTTTTAACCACTAGTGACACCTATTGAGGAAGTCGGCTAGGGTTCCCATTACATGTAACATGGAATATGACGGTCAGTCTTGGCTCTTCATGGGTTAATACGGGTTACATCACTGATGAAGCGCTGCGTTCAAAGTCCCAATGAACCATTGCACAGCTGGACAATACCAAACCTCGGAGAATATCACCACTAGTGTCGGTGGTAGGTTTCCATCTTGAAAAGCAGTGCGCGCGCGGAGCGAACAGAAGAAATTCTTCTATTTGTAAAGCGGTTACCCATCACGTCGTTTTCTACGCTTACAATATTAATATAGATCGTCGAAGATAAGTGTATAAAGGTATAGAGTGATACAAACATCGGTGGAGTAGATATAAAGTAATAATAAAGTTATTCTGTTTCATTTTCGACAAGATAAGTACTGTTTTCTGCAAATAATACCATTTTGAAAAAGAAGTTCGCGTCACGTGATAGACCAGCACACCGACGACGACGTCAAGATTTTCAAGATGGCGATCTAGCATCAATGGCAGTGTTAAAATTTTCGTCCAAGTATCAAAAAACCTCAACGCTGCGTGGAGTAGGACAATACGACCACTCAACTTCAGCCGGAACTGTTTGTTCTATTTCGTCATTACATAAGCCCATTTGAATGTCCTAGGAAAAACTGTCCTGGGAACAAAAGATCCTATTGTTACATTCTAACCTCGGACAATTGATTTCTATTACGCATGCCGCTTATTCCGTCATTCAACAAAAGAAGTGGACACTTTCTACAGGGGGGCACTTTTTACTGCTACACCTGTGCTCAGTTACATTAATAGGCTACATCAGCCCGGTTAGGCCTGATTTCCGGGTTTGCCGGATATTCCGTGAGGAAAGGGAATGGCTTTACGAAAAGAGAGGCGACGATTCATATTTTAATACCCATCCAAGGGCCAACTATAGGCCTACTAACCGTATTAGTCCATAATTCTCAGCTCTTTTTGCAGGACACATTGGAAGTATCACTTCAACAACCACTGATCGATGTGTGGCCTTGTGAAACCCGCCCCNTGACTGACTCAGGGTGAATACAGTGGCGCCACCAAATAGCCTGGTAGTCTATCATGTTTCGGAGGTGTTTTGAAAGTGCCTTATGGTCGTTTGCATTTCTCTTGACCACCACCGTGGCGTGGTGGTCTTTTTTTAGTGCTCGGATCTCCAGTTTTTGTTCATGCAGTTCAGCTTTAATTTGCTATTGCTTACATCAGTTGATGTCTATGGGTAGGCTATCATTGCAGGAATCGGAAATTCAACAAAAATTCAACTACAGCCCAAATTATGAGGTTCCATCCTCTGAGATGTGCATTTCGTCTGGACGCAAAACCCCAATTTTCAAAAAAGCGGGACATTTTGGATAACATTTTTTGCATTTTTTATATCTCCAAATGACAGAGTTTCAGAATCCGCCGGGTGCCACTTTGGTACCCTTGAGCATTTTGAAAAAAACCCGTGTCCATGAAACCGAAGCAAATTTCGTGTATTTTGAAAAATGACGGTATCTTAGCCTTTACAAATGATATTTATTTTGTTTAAGTGGCTATAAAAAATGCCAAAATTGCTGTTATCCAAAATGACCCACTTTTTCGTTCTGCGTCCAGATTAATTATCATGGTTCTGTGGTCATGACTGATTTTTCATCAGCAAGAGCAAGAGCATGGAGATGGTCGAGCAACAGCAACACCACCACAGTCAACAGACCCTAACCAAAATCCCAGCCAACTGATCTGGTGAGAAAATCTCCGTTGATTTGCCTGTGATTCATGAGAATGACCCTGACTGACCCTATCACAGCAATATTTCAGCCTTTCTTTTTATTGGACAGCCAATCGATACACTACTACACAAAGTATTAGCTTTAATGTGAGAGAAAAACGCCAGCCAATAAGATGAAACAAAACTAATCTCCACCAGCTCGGACTTGGCGGTATCTGCAATGATGGTTTAATGAATCCCGATATTCAGAAATGACACATTTTAACCCTATGATGTCTTTTCGTGTATTGGAAAAATTGTCAATTCATGAGAAACGGACAGAATGGATTTGTCATAAATGTGGAATCGTCGTGAATTGAACAGAATCTTAATTTGAACATGGCACCTTTTTCTGAATTTGAAGAGATGGCTCTTGGAAAGAAGCATTTGTGCGGCCGGTGTAACGTTTGTGAATGTTCCCCATCTGTGTATTCCCGCTTGTTATTGCCTGACTGTGACTGCGACCTGACAATAATTATTATCAAGATCGGCACACAAAGAAATGGGCAAGAAATGTGTCGATCTATCTTTCTGCAAGCGTTTCCCAAACAATAGTGAGGTTTCGCAAATCTGACGAAACACCTGTCACCGCCTTTAGGCTAAAGGCGGTGACAGACTGGCACGTAAGCAACGCGTCTGAAAACGTTCAACCAATCAGGCAGGCGGTAACACGGACCGAAACACCTACCGAAGAACCAGATTGTCGGATAGCCTGCAGGACGCGTCGCGTACGCGCCAGTCTGTCACCGGCTTAAGAATCTATTCACGCGAATTTCGAGCGGTGCGACGCCGCATCCTTTGTCCACGACCAACGCGGCGGAAACAAACAATGCTTTCGAGCGTCTGTCGCTCGAAAATCGCGTGAATGGACAGCCAGCCTAAGACTTCTCAGTATATCTCATTCTACAATTTCATCCCAAGTTTTAAGCCTCAATATTTCATATTACCACTAACGCTGAAAAATTCCTTCAGAAAAAATAAAGGAGCCACCGTGTCATTGAGTTATGTCAAAGCAAATCAGATTTAATGATCAGATTGTGCTGGGGAGTCTAAAATCGCTCAAGTGGCAACAGTAATTTCAACAAAATACTATCACCTTGGTAACCATCTAGGAGATTATATGAAAGGCTAAATAGAAGAAATTGGATCACAAGCCTCACTTTTTGGATTGAAGATTCTCTTTCAATTTCCATCCATGAACTACATGTACAGTGTATTATAACTGGACTATAAGGCGCATTGGCACCTAAATAAAAATGTAGAATGAGATGTTTCATTTTTTATTCGAGTGTCATCTATTTAGCAATCATCGGCGACACTTTAGGCTAGGTCAAATTTAACTTCCTAAAGAAACGGTAAGTATCAGGCTAAAACAAAAACAGGCCCAGCATGTTTTAGACTCGGCCTAATTGTACATGTATTCCGACCCGAAGGAGCCAACTCTGAACATCTACCTCAAATTACATTTAGGCCTATATCCTGACAGCCCATATTTACATGTTACAGGGACGTCGTACCTGCTTTTAATAAAAGCAGGTACGACGTCCCTGTAACATGTAAAATAAAATTTATGGTGAAATATCTGATCCCTGGTGTAGTATGATACTCACAGCACTCTATATGTCGCAGCCGCTCCAACTTCCTCACCTGAACAACATGACCATACCTCACGCTATTGTCAGACGCCAATAACAGACGGATTTCCCAATACAATTCTTTGATAAAATCCCCAGGACCTTGTCCTTGAACGAAAAGTATTGGATGCTTTGTGATGGAGATCAACCTTTGAATGTCAACAAATTACCGGTTAATACTTAATTGAACATTTCAAAATGAAAGCTGAAAGTTTCGTGCTGGATATTGGATTTTGGTTTCAGGGTTTACCCATCCTGCTATCTTGTCATCGTGTTCAAAAGACATGGGAATGTGACCAGGAGGTAATGATCAAATCAAAGACTCATAGCAACATTTCCCAACATTTCTGACCAACACGATCTTTTGATCCTGTATATACTGGCCAACAATATAGAGCAACATTTAAACGACATGTTGGAAAACTCTTTTCCCTAAAGTGTGTACAAGGAAAAGAGTTTAGTGTGTACACACTAGTGTACATTAGTGAACTAGTGTACTGTAGTGGGTACACCCTGTACACACTATAGTGTGTACAAGGAAAGATTTTTCCAACATGTTACACACTAACATTTGTCCAACAAAGTTTACCTTGCTCTACTACTATATAGGCCCGTATTTTAGAATGCTCTTCAACGTAAAGGAGTTCCTCAAGGTTACAATGTATTGTTCTCCTGTTGAGAACAATGGGGATCCTAGCTACGATAGAGGGCATCACACCGAAACCAGGTCCTATACAATGGACGCCTTTTGTGTGGAAAATTGATCAGGACCGGGATGTCAGTTTCATTTCAATAGTTTTAACCACTAGTGACACCTATTGAGCAGTGGTCTAGGGTCCCCATAGCCTTGAGGAACTCCTTTACATTGAGGAGCATTCTAAAATACGGGCCTATGATGTAAAAATTCTGCGTACACAGACCTTAAAGCAGAAAGCTGATGATGACGGTGGTCACCATTTTCCATATCAAATAAGAAGAGACAACAGGGCAAGCACTCTTCCATTTTCTAAAGACAATTCCTCCAAGAGACAACCAAATAAGACCACATGTTGCCAGATCAATTTCCATTGACAGGGTCAGCAGCCACATGATGCTCAGATAAATCAATTTCCAAAGACATGTATATTGGCTGGACGCCACGATGCCGCTGAAGAGATTTCTAAGAATGACATACATGTAGCGTGTAGTATTGTGAAAAAGAATGGGTGGTTTGATAATAGCAAGATGACCAGGTGTTTTCCAAAGAAAAGCACAAATTTGTCCCATAACTGCAAGGAAGTGGTAACACCTTGAGAAGATGGTGGAAAAACTGCCATGAATTCTTGGTTGAAACCATTGGCCCCAATACCATAACACTTCCCCTGACCAAGTAAATGAATCAGCACTTAGATGGAGAGTGGGGAGCTGGCTGCCAACAATATTTATTATTATTGCTGGAAGGGGCACCAATCTACGATGTGGATTGTCACACTGTCAGAATCAATTTGATCAAACTTGATAAAAAGGCCACAGGCTCTTGACATCTGATAAGCAATCACACAAGTGTCAATAAATTTAATTTATTGAATTATCCAGAATATAAAAAAGAAAAGTGTGTCTAAGCAGTATGCCATTAGTGATTGCATAAATGAGGTGGGTAGATATGAGAATACGTAGACTGAAAGAGGCATTGGGTCCCGCATTGGGTAATGCTTTGACCAAACTGAGTCAAGTATTGGAGGAATCAAAGATTCTGGGGCCGTATGCATAAAACATCTTAAGTGTAAAATTTCCCTTATCTTTTGTTTAGAACAATAGTTTAAGGGAAATTTTACACTTAAGGGCCCGTATGCATAAAGGTGGAATAAGCTTATTCCAGGTATAGCTTCACGTTACGTTAGGTTATACCTGGAATAAGCTTATTCCACCTTTATGCATACGGACCCAGATGTTTTATGCATACGGCCCCTGATGCCAGTTTAAAAATAGTTTCGACGATTCTTCACTTTTTTTTGTTTACTGACACATTTTTTTCAAGATTTTAAATATTCTCCACTCAATAATCTGCATTTGCTTTGTTCACTTGGCTTAAAACTGAGATAGACCGCTTTCAATGTTGAAAGTAATGGATCTGATTTCGGTTGTCTAAGTGATCATTAAGATTGATGATCTTGTTTTATGACAATGATGGATGGAAATTTGATAATGTGGACGCCACGCATTCATTGCAGTGTATTCCTTATCATCCTAGTGCTTGCCTGGATGAATTTTATTCAGTCAACTTAACAAAGGAGTTGCCAAATTTTTTTCTAAGCATCTCAGAAAATATAAAGATTGTTCAAAAATGGAACAATACAGTAAAGAAAGTAAGAAATAAAAATGGAAAATAAGAAGTGCTTCAATTTCTCATTTTGAGAAATATCGCCCGAAAAATCAGACAAAATATCATGTCATTTTAAGAAAAGTTCTCAAAATGGGAAAAAATTCTACGAGATATTGAAAAATTCACGTGAAAGTGCAAAATTTCCCACTTCTTATTTTCCACTTTTATTTCTTACTTTTTTTATTTCTTACTTATTTCTCACTTTATTTCTTACTTCCTTAGTAATTAATATCAAGCACTACAGCTGCAACAACAAAAAGGCAAATACATTAGTTTTTATTCTGACATGATATAGGTATACATGGTATAAGTCTGTGCTCTCGTCTTTCCCCCTAAGGTCAGGGAGTCCTGCATGTATTTTTGAGTATTCCCCAATGTACATCATACATGTTTTAACTGAAGTACAAGCGAATCCCCCATGACTGTGCTGTTTGTGCTAGCACTACATCGCATTACATGCAATGGGAAATATCCTTATGAATAATCCTTTTATAATCAGTATGAATAATTACTCTGCCCGAATATGTGACAGTAACATGCAAGGCTATTACTGATATTGTAATGCAACCTCCGCGAAGTAACATAACTCAGAGGCGAGAACCAGGGTCCAATCATTGTCTGAAGTTTTTAACACAATAATGTAATCAATTCTATTCTTCTTTTTAACATCATACAACAATTCTATTGGTTACAATCAGTTGCAGTGTATTTCCCAAGAGGATGGATGCTGGATCTAAGGGATTAGTGGTACATGGGGAGTATGAATGACAAGTTGACAGGAGAGGCAGAGGAAATGCGATGTAACTTAATCAACCCAGGGTTGTGCTATTCATTGACAACCACATCAAATTGTTGCACACATTCGGAGAAATTTCTGTCAATGTTGAAAAAATATTATGACAATTGTGAGATTGTATCATGACATCCAGTTATGTTCTAGATTTTATTGGATTCATTAATCAAGGATGGGACAGGCTTGCGTTGTTGGTACAGCGACACTGAGAATTCATCTCGGCAGCAAAACGGATCTGCGGTTGGACGTGACATCTGCACTGAAAGTGCAGTGGTTATCCAAAATAGAGCACAAAAAACGACACACAAAATGACAGCATAAGTAAAGTCGTCTCCGATATTTGCAAATTTTCGACCCCAACCGGGGTCTTCCTCAGGGACTTTACCCTTTGTGCAGTAAAGTGCAGTGGAGTACTTTTCTATACTACACTATCCAGACAAAAGATCTGACATAAGGCTTAAATATTTGAATATATTTCGTTAAAAATATCCTCCCTGCTGGATGAAGTTGATTGGTCACCATGAAACAACAGTAGGCCTAGTCGAAATGCATGCATTTAGCTGATCTCAAAGTCAGCCTGATAGGTGCACAAAGATATACATTGGTTCCCCTGCCCCTGTACAAAGTCGGGTCCACCACTCCAATGATGAAGTCAGTACCAAAATTTCAAAACGCTCTATCTCCCACACCCACCACTGCTTTCATGCCAGTCGACCAGTTTGATACACAGCAATACTGTAGTGTGCCAGAAAATTGGTTACCATTCCAGCTACCCTGACCCCCTGGGCTCCTGCTGTATATGGGAAAGGAGAAATAAACCTGCCCTTTACCAGTCACCAATGAGTTTTCTCTGTTAATCATCTTTTAAGTGATGTTCTTCAACATTTCCACCATCACTGTTTACTTGTATTGTCAAAAGGGTTAAGTCACACAAGCATACTTGAATAACTTCAATATTGGTATAGGTAACGGTTGTCTATAAATCACTGCGGCTCGCCCCTGAGAGATGCTCACCAAATACACGCTGCCAATTGGATAATGATGGGGAGGCAGTTGTGATCGATGGATTTTAAATGGCCTGATCTCTATGCAGATGACTACCTGGATTAAGTGCCTACTGGTTGGTTGCCGTTCGACATCTCAAGGTCGCTCTTATTTTATTTCCCCTCTCGTGGACGACTTCACCAATAAGACAAATTGAATTCATCCCCTCCTGATGGAACCGGTGACACTCAAACAATGATACAACGACCCCTAGAATTGCCCCGTGTGCGGATGTTGTCAAGAGCTTCTTCCTGTTTGCAAGCAAATTCGTGCTCCGATCGAACATGTTTGTCTAATGATTTATACAGGGTGGCCCCAAAAAACGCAACCGCATACTTCCACTCAACTAGCACCCACATAAATTGGTATGGATGGATGGAGAATCTTCTTAGAAGCAAAATGAGACCAAGATTCAGCAGTGTTCAGTTGTTTTGATTCTAGAGCCTTTTTGTGAGGCAAAGTCAGCACGTCCCATTGCATGACTTGCCAATGAATTCCTCGCACTGATGGTGATGAATACACAAAGACAGAACAAAGGAATAACTTAAACAATGAAATGAATTTTACTTGTACTATTCATTATTACATAGCACTTAAAACCCTTTTACCTGACCTGATGTAATTTGTCATTCAAAACAACGTCACAGTTTTAATCCCCTATTATCAACTGGGCCTAACTTTGCTTCAAATAAATGGCTGTAGAATCAAAACTGCTGAACCGAATCGGACAATCTTGGTCTCATTTTGCTCCTAACAAAATTCCCCATCCACATGTACCAATGATGTAGGTGGAAGTTTAGTAGAAGTATGCGGTTGCGTTTTTTTGGGCCACCCTATTGCTCATATGGTCGTGGTAGGCAAGACGGCATTGCTTTTCACCCACACGGGGCAGTAATTCTTGCTTGTTGCTTTCCACCAAATTGCTTGCAAGAGCAAGAAACGTTGCCTCGTTGCTGCGGGTTTCAAAGATAACGTCAAAATGGCACTAGTGTTCCGGACAATCCAGCCCAGAATTTCTGATGTATACCGTAATATTGGCCTCATTGGAGCAAATATTGATTTCAAATCAAATTCCAATACCTAAAACTCCAGAGAATTTCATATTGAACATCTGATTTCTGCTCAGCTTGTTTTTTCAGCTGTAAATAAATCCCATTTCCAATAAATTTCCAACATGTTCTTCGAAACAGAGCTGCAGAAGAACACTCTGGTCAATATATAAAGTACACGTAAGTACATTTGTATATCACGGTCTCAATACCAACTGCGGGTGCCTAATGCGAGTGTCCGTGGGTTCGAATCCGGTAGGAGGCTATGTCTTTCACCTCAGAAACCCGTTACTATTTCACGTTCTCAATACCAACTAATTTTTTATTTTTTTTCCACATAAGTACTCGTTGACAGAGGTCGCTCGCCTAAAACATGCAATGGGAGACACAACAACGGTGAACGATGACTGGAGCAGCAAGTAGCAGCAAGTTGACGCTGGGATCACGATTTCCGCATCCAGGTCGATTATCAACCGATCACCTACTAGATGAGACTCATGTGCAGTGAAATTCAGCAACGACAAAATAAAAACTGGTCTCTACCGAAGGAACTTGTGATCTTTCATGATACTGCATGATGCCACATCAAACCTCAGCATCCCTCTCTACTAGACAAACCCAATCTTGGTGTAAATCTGGATTACACCTCGAAGATAAATCCATGGATTAGTTGCCTCTTGATCAATTAACTTGTCCATTCATGTTGGCTAGATAAGTTCTGAACTTTCTGGCTGCCAAGCCTGATTTGCAATGAATTATGTCTCCGTCTGAGAGGTGACTCTGACATGAGTTCGTCAACCAGAATAGGAGGACTGGAGGTCTACATCATCGTTAACAGTATAACAATTTCTGAACTTAATGAGACTTGAGCATTGCTGTTGATAGTACGAGTCCTAAATGGTACTGGCATTATTGAATGTCTGTCATACTCTTCGTTGTACTTAGTCCCCTAAATGACATCATTACTGGCCATTCAGATTATCTCAATTTCGATTAATTGCAAATGACAAGCAGCCGATGGTGCTGGTAGTTCGTTTCATTTCGAACCATGGAAACGTAATCAAATTATCGTCTAAGAGAATTTTAAAAGGTTTCCGAATTTACAAGTGATCAGTGGTTATCAACGTAAGTAATATCCAGTAAGTAATTTTAACTTGGGATTTAACAGGTACATGTACCAAAACTGCGTTTATACTGACAACATTTTTCGAACATTTGAACGAATACCTAGTGAGCAACACAATCTTTTGAGCCTGGATAAAAAGGCCAACAAATCGGCAACATTTGAACAACATGTTAGTTGGAAAACCCTTTTCCACTGTACACTGGACAACATTTGTCCAAAATGTGTTGCAACTCTGGTCTGAATGTTGAAAAATGTCCAGGGACATTGTGCTCACCTCTGTGATAAATCTCTGTGGTAAAATAACTGATACTCTCATGGCGAATGGTGAAGGATCGGTACTGATAAGAATACACCAAAGTATTTTTATGATCTGATCAGTTTATCAATCAAACTCAGGGATGGCAAAAATATTCTATTTTTTTAAGATGGCCACCCGGCGGCCATATCTGAAGTTGGTTGGGACTGAAATGTTAGCATACATGTAGGCCTACTTGTACATGTAAAGGATACCCGCATAGATATTTAGGCAACATTAAAACATCCTGACCATTACTATTGATGAGATATGGCCCAAAATCCATTTTTCAAGATGACTGCCTGGCGGCCATGTTTGAAGTCCAATTGAACCAAAATTTGGCCTACACGTGGAGGTTACCAAGATGATACATATATTTACGCATGGTAAAGGCATCCTGGCCACTACCAAAAATAGATATATGAGGCATCAACAAAGTGACAATATTTCAATTTTTGAACATGTCGGAAAGCTGTTTTTTCCCTGCACACTCGACAACTTTGCCCAACTTGGTGTTGGAAAAATGATGGAAAACTGTCACGTGCCATTGTACACAGAACTTTAAGTTCAGGAAAAGTGGGCTTTAAAAAGCCCACTTTTCCTGATATGCATGAACTATCACTGAGTAACTGTACTGTAACAGAAATCAACTTCACGTTTTCCTGTATCCATCATGTGGGTTTTGTGTAAATCTGCACCTGTCGAACATTGACGATGTTGGTGGACCAAAGTAGTGCAATTAATCTAGTTTGACAGTCAGACAAGAGTGGCAAGATTTAATGGCGACAACAATAAATTCCACCATTAATCTCTAAAATCCACCTGTCAATACTCAAAGCAGTGGTGATCATATGTCGATTCTGTCATCCCCGATCACCAAAGAAATCCATTTATTACAACAAGAAACCCAACGCTTGGTGACAACCGCTTGCTGGGAAGTAATTATGACTAATTTCTGGTGGTGTTAGTCTAATGGAAAGATGTGAGAATTTAAGCATGGCTAATTAGAGTAGGTAATGAATTATCCCATTTTATACATGGTACATCAATGATCATGCCTTCGAGGAGACAAGTATTTGTGAAGGAGGTTTACCAAGTTTTCTGCCAACAACTTCAGTAGACCAAAATGAAAGACCCCCGTACTTTTTAAACCATCATCCGAGATCTTATTGCTGGTGTGACAGGGATCTAAGTCCCTCTGGAATCGAAGTCCGGTTTTATTGTTCCGTGAGGGATTAGGATATATGGTTAGAGACCATAACCAATTCAAACGTAGCCATATATAATAGTAGGCTAATTGTATACCGGACTTGCATTCCTGGGACTTTCTCCTCTGATACACCGGTACTCCAGTCCTGATATTAACAAATTCTAATTCTAATTCTAATTCTACAGAATTCAAATATGCAAAAGGCGAGATTGAAACATGATACATGTATGACTAAAATCATTCTGTGTGCGCTGTCTACCTTGAAGAAAATTCCGTAACATAAAATGCCGTACCGGTAGTGAGCCCTTGTTACGTAAAACATTTCTTTTCAAATTTCCATTAGTTATCAAGGATACATGTATGTAGACATAGCGAGGACTGCATCCTTGTCACTGACATCTTTTGTAGGCATACAGTTGATATGAACTAGTAAAGCAAAATTTTGGTTACATGTATTAACTCGTGTGTTGCCCTCAATGAACCTGGCCAAATCTTTTCAACCACTGTGTTGATGCTTTAATGTCCTCAAGGCCACGAAAGTTTGCACATTTATCAAAATTTACAATACTGATGAAAGCTTCTCATCTGTTGATCAATATACACGTATGTCATCAGCATTCACATCCTGAACTCACTGACCTTAAACCCTTCAGGGAATGAATGAGGCACTTCTAACATAAAATTGGTCAATGAGTACTTTTGACCCGAAGCACTTTAAATGCCTTTATTATAAAAAAAGTAGCTATTGAGTGCAATCTTTGAAAAACACATAAAATAGGCACTTCAATTATCTTCCATTTTAGAGTAAGTTTACCTTCAGATAATACCCTTTTAATTTCTCACAGGTATTGAAATGGTGCAATGTTTGCACAGTCTTAATTTCATTGAAAAACCCGCGACAAAAAGTTTTTTTTTATACTGGAGTTCGTGATGTCCTTGGGATATATTTCGACCCGTTGATGGGTAAATAACCTTAAGTAAATTTCAAACACCATCTAAATCACTATTCAATCTTGCAAAGGGAAAGAAGATTTTTCTCTTTCTACCAGTGTTATTGCATTTATCCAACTAATTAGTTTTCTTATAGATATCATACACGAATACAAAATTTGACAAAAACTGAAACATGTTGAGGCATATCCACCTTTTTTCTCGAGGGCGAACACATTTTCATTTTGTCTTCCTTTACTTATAATCATAATTCATCTGATATGAAATTATCCACAGACACAGAGAGATAATCCACTTTTACTTTCTGTGTGACGTATATCCCGCCACGGGGCATGCCATCATCACCGAATTGATTGCCATTCACATGGACTAGATATTGAAATTTCAAGTGTCATCCGAAGGTTCTGTGATGTAGGTGTCCATAAAGTGAGTTGAGATGAAGCAGTTCTGTGTAGAACCATAAGAACGAGAAAATCCAGATTATGATTTTCATGTCTATATTACACTACTACATACAGCATATAAACGTTTTCGGCAGCATCCTGCTAGCTCTCATCAGGTAAAGATGCGGCCGAAAACATTTGTATGCTGTATATAGTAGTGTAATATAGACACGAAAATCATAATCTGGATTTGCTCGTTCTTATGATTCTACAATTAGTGTACCTCGCTACCAGGGGCCTGTTTCATAAAGTAACTTTAAGCTAATGGTACCATTAACTTCAATGCATTTTCCATTTGGTTAAAGGTACCATTAGATTAAAGCCACTTCATGAAACAGGCCCCTGAAGTTTAGCAGCTCTGTGTTTTGGAAATTTTCATGAGTATGTGTACATGTAGCTGCATTAAAACCTGTGTAACCTGTATATGGGGTCACCCCACTGTTTGTGCGTGCAAAAAAGTGCACACTAAAAACACTGCGATTTGTATGTACAGTGGATGTACAGCTTATGTACAAATTTGGAAAAAAGTGCTGTGACGTGGATGAAGTCATGTCATTCACTGTCTTTATGATGTAATGATTTACAGGTGAAATATGCCATTAGAATCACAACTACTTGCACCTGCATGTTTTACACCCCACAGCATTGTCAGATGTGATTAAGCTGAAACCATGCAATCATTTACTCCAATGCCGACATTGACATGGTGTAATGCCATGCTGAATCTTCAACTTCCTGTCAAATAAAATGGACCTGACCATCTAAAAATGATCTATTGGACCAGGTGGTGAAGCTTGATGGTGAAGGTAATGGACCTTCGGATCACCATCTTGAACTCCAACAACAAGCTATCACCAGAAATACTCTATTTTCATCCTTCTAAGCTCAGCGCATACTTCAGGAATCACCGCCCACAGCATTCGGTCACAGCCTGTCCATGATGATCGGCTCAGTTGTTAGGCCTACATCAGCCATGCCGTCTGTAAGGCCGGGTTTACATTGAGGTTTATGGTATACGGACACGCAGGCGAACAATGGCCTATTAACAAAGGGTTCATCACCATGAAACCTTTGTTCGTGCGCGTGTCCGTAGACCGTATACTTCTAAACCTGGCCTAAGACTAACTACCATTCATGAAGTTTGGCCCTGCATAGCTAACACTGAGTGACCTTATAAAGATGAATATACAGTACAAAATAACACAGAATATTTCTGCTGCTAGTCAATGTATTTGAATAATTTTTAAGTATGGAAATATTCACACGCATCCCAGCACATATCGCTCCATTAATGGGTTAATAGCATGTCCACAAATACCACGGTACATTTCAAGGACAGATACAGACAGGAACAAAATAAGACCGATTAACATAATCTCTTCTTAGATCTCTCATATGGACAATTCGTATGATCTGATCAACTCTTTCAAATGAAATACTGGACTGGATGAACTAAGCCCACTACACCCATTCGCATCTATTGATGAGATTCCGCTGCGATATTGCCCGTAGCACTTTGAGCACCAGAAAGGTTCAAAACTACATGCACGAGATGATTCTTATTCATATGAGTTTTCCAATTGAACTGCCCAAAGCAAAGCGATGGATTAGTTCTTTTATTCAACATAAGTGCCGTCAATACACACAACCCATTTACCGTAACCCACAAGGCATGGTGTTCCAAATATTTTCAAACTGACATCATCTATGGCAAAGAATAAGCTTATTAGAATGAACATGTTTGGTCTCAATGCTACCAACAGTGTCTGGACACGTTGTCTAATTGCAAAAAAGGAGCTTGTGCAAAGAAGTACCACCACTGTGGACAATGTATACATGTACCTGATATACATGTATATGCCAGAAAGAATAATCCGATGACATTCTTTATAACGCAGGGTCGGGCGCAGGGTTGTCAACCTTGGTTTGTCAATAGCATACCGCCTGGTTTTTATTTTTACCAGCAAAGGTCGGACCAACATTAGATAACAACTCCTTTTTACTGAGTGATCACAATGTCGAAGGTGAGACAGGACAAAAGCAGGGTCGGACAAACACAATGAAATTGACAAGTCCGACGTCATTCGCGGGGCGGTTCTAGGGCCTGCATCTCAGCCGACGTTTTTGAATCGGCTACAAAGCGACCTATCCACGTGCAATATTATTGCACAATATGAGGATCAAAATGGTCAATATTATTGCCAATCTTCCTCCATCCATTATGCCAGAAGCACATGACACCCATTTTGGGCTGATATTGTGCAATAATACTGTACGTAGATGGACCGCTTATGGCCTAGATACATCATCCAATATTATTATGGGGCAAAAAATGGGAACACGTCCCTCTGGCATGATGGATAGAAGAAAGATTGGCAATAGTATACCCCATTTTTATCCTCATACATGTATTATGTAATAATATTGCTCATGTATGGGCCGCTATAACATTTAAATGTGCACTTTCCACCCTGAATAACAAAGACACGGTCAGTGGTCCGTTTTCCTTGACTTCGCTCTCTCACAGAAATAGAGTGCAACTTTTAGTATACATTCCTTTTCTTATCAACTTGTCAGACTCTATACTGCTAATGATAAAAGACATTGATTAAAACTTTGGTTCCTTGCTCAGATTAGGGGCTTGTCACGCTCATCTGAAGACCCTCCATACATGTCGCATTAAGTTGAAACCGTTTGATCTGCGCTGTATTGCCTGTTTGATTCCCAAGATCGACAATCGCGTAATCTTGATAACGGCCTGTTTGATGAAGAAAACACAACGTCTTTGGGTTTAAGTTTGGTATTATCTTGTTCTGAATAGAACACCTTCCAATGATAGAAAGCAGGATGATGCACACAGCACCACAATGCTGACAGTCGATAGGGGATTATTTCACAACCAAGCTACGTACCAGAGGTAAAAAGAGCACGGAGTCATGCTTCGTGACTTCTGAACTCATCCACATGCTTCGAGTTCGACCAATTCGAGCTTTTCAAAAAACGTTATCCTGCCTACCCTAACTTTGAGCTGGCTGTACTGGTTTTGAGAAATAACCATAAAATGATATTTTTCGGTGTAAAATATTGAAACGCAACATTCAGCAGTTGTTCGTATCAGAGTATTTTCCAACACTTAAGTGTAAAAGCAAAGTTTTGAGTGTAACAAGTGAAATATGGTGGGTAGGCAGGTACGGTTATGAAATATAATTTGTTGACTCTCAGAACATGCCAAACTATTCTACACTTCATAGAAATTACATGAACTTTTCACGTCTCTCTCGCCATTCTCACAGATGATTTCTCTGCCAATCTTTTAACTCTGGTAAAATTTTATATTTTTTCTACAATGACAGGTTCTTTAGCTCTGCCGTGCGGATGAATGTCTGGTTGTAGTACTCAGGTTTACGGCATAAAGAATAGTTAACAAGCAAACCTTTCGCGGTGTGCGAAGCATTCCGCTTGACATAAGGCACACCAGGTATATTCTTTGGGATTAAACCGACGGATTCCAGGGGAGCAGCTACTCCTAGAATGTGGACTAAACAACCCCTCTAAATCACAAAGTACGTCATGCGTAAACATTGTTCCAGCAATTAAGATTTCTATTTTTTTGTTTAAATCTCCATCCAGACTTTCTGAAACACGATCATTTCTTTGTAAAAAGATACATGTACTTGTAATGTAGACAGTAGCTGAAAGTACTCACGCCCTACACATAGACTCGCCAGGTGTGTTGTTATTCACTACACCGATACAAAACACCCGAAGACATGTTAATGCAATAACTCATTAAGCAAGACAAATGGTAGAAAAAAAAGACTTTTTGTTAAGACAAGTGAGATCAAAGGTGTATTTCGGCAAAAATATCCTCCCTGCTGGATGAGTTGATTGGTCACCATGAAACAACAGTAGGCCTAGTCGACATGCATGCATTTAGCTGATCTCAAAGTCAGCCTGAGAGGTACACAAAGATATATTGGAAAGGAGAAATAAACCTGCCTTTTACCAAAAATAGATAAGCGCTTATCTATTTTTGCTTTACCAATCACCAATGAGTTTTCTCTGTTAATTATCTTTTAACTGATGTTCTTCAGTATTTCCACCATCACTGTTTACTTGTATTGTCAAAAGGGTTAAGTCACACAAGCATACTTGAATAACTTCAATATTGGTATAGGTAACGGTTGTCTATAAATCACTGCGGCTCGCCCCTGAGAGATGCTCACCAAATACACGCTGCCAATTGGATAATGATGGGGAGGCAGTTGTGATCGATGGATTTTAAATGGCCTGATCTCTATGCAGATGACTACCTGGATTAAGTGCCTACTGGTTGGTTGCCATTCGACATCTCAAGGTCGCTCTTATTTTATTTCCCCTCTCGCGGACGACTTCACCAATAAGATAAATTGAATTCATCCCCTCCTGATGGAACCGGTGACATCCAAACAATAATACAACGACCCCTAGAATTGCCCCGTGTGCGGATGTTGTCAAGAGCTTCTTCCTTCTTGCAAGCAAATTCGTGCTCCGATCGAACATGTTTGGCGAATGATTTATACAGGGTGGCCCTAAAAACGCAACCGCATAATTTCCACTCAATTAGCACCCACATAATAATTGGTATGGATGGATGGATAATTCTTAGAAGCAAAATGAGAGCAAGATTGTCCGATGAATAACTTAAACAATGAAATGAATTTTACTTGTACTATTCATTATTACATAGCACTTAAAACTGTTTTACCTGACCTGATGTAATTTGTCATTCAAAATAACGCCACAGTTTTAATCCCCTATTATCAACTGGGGCTAACTTTGCTTCACAAAAAATGGCTCCAGAATCAAAACTGCTGAACCGAATCGGACAATCTTGGTCTCATTTTGCTCCTAACAAAATTCCCCATCCACATGTACCAATGATGTAGGTGCAAGTTTAGTAAAAGTATGCGGTTGCGTTTTTTTGGGCCACACTGTATTGCTTAGTCATTGCTCGTGGTAGGCGAGACGCCGTTGCTTTTGACCCACATGGGGCAGTAATACTTGCTTGTTGCTTTCCACCAAATTGCTAGCAAGGGCAAGAAACGTTGCCTCGTTGCTGCGGGTTTCAAAGATAGCGTCAAAATGGCATTAACGGACAATCCAGCCCAGAATTTCTGATGTATACCGTAATATTGGCCTCATTGGAGCAAATATTGATTTTAAATCAAATTCCAATACCTAAAACTCCAGAGAATTTCATATTGAACATCTGATTTCTACTCAGCTTGTTTTTTCAGCTGTAAATAAATCCCATTTCCAATAAATTTCCAACATGTTCTTCGAAACAGAGCTGTAGAAGAACACTCTGGTCAATATATAAAGTACACGTAAGTACGTTTGTATATCACGGTCTCAATACCAACTGCGGGTGCCTAATGCGAGGCTCCGTGGGTTCGAATCCGGTAGGAGGCTATGTCTTTCACCTCAGAAACCCGTTAATATTTCACGTTCTCAATATGAACTAATTTTTTATTTTTTTTCACATAAGTACTCGTTGACAGAGGTCGCTCGCCTAAAACCTGCTGGGAGACACAACAACGGTGAACGAGCAGCAAGTAGCAGCAAGTGCTTGACGCTGGGATCACGATTTCCGCATCCAGGTCGATTATCAACCGATCACCTACTAGATGAGACTCATGTGCAGTGAAATTCAGCAACGACAAAATAAAAACTGGTCTCTACCGAAGGAATTTGTGATCCTTCATGATACTGCATGATGCCACATCAAACCTCAGCATCCCTCTCTACTAGACAAACCCAATCTTGGTGTAAATCTGGATTACACCTCGAAGATAAATCCATGGATTAGTTGCCTCTTGATCAATTAACTTGTCCATTCATGTTGGCTAGATAAGTTCTGAACTTTCTGGCTGCCAAGTCTGATTTGTAATGAATTATGTCTCCGTCTGAGAGGCGACTCTGACATGAGTTCGTCAACCAGAATAGGAGGACTGGAGGTCTTCATCATCGTTAACAGTATAACAATTTCTGAACTTAATGAGACTTGAGCATTGCTGTTGATAGTACGAGTCCTAAATGGTACTGGCATTATTGAATGTCTGTCATACTCTTCGTTGCACTTAGTCCCCTAAATGACATCATTACTGGCCATTCAGATTATCTCAATTTCGATTAATTGCAAATGACAAGCAGCCGATGGTGCTGGTAGTTCGTTTCATTTCGAACCATGGAAACGTAATCAAATTATAGTCTAAGAGAATTTTAAAAGGTTTCCGAATTTACAAGTGATCAGTGGTTATGAACGTAAGTAATACCCAGTAAGTACATGTAATTTTAACTTGGGATTTAACAGGTACATAAGTACCAAAACTGCGTTTATACTGACAACATTTTTCGAACATTTGAACGAATACCCAGTAGTCTTGAACGTTAGTTGGGTTGTTGATATTTTTGGTGAGTGGGAGGGGAATGTGGATGGTAGTCAGCTGCCCCTGCATTCAGAGAGACTAATGAATAGTCTCTCTGAATGCAGGACAGCTGACAGGGATCTGTGGTTATAAGTATTTATTAGCAAGTAGGGTTATGCAGTTTTGTAGGAAAATGGAAGGGCTGGGGGAAATATTCCTCCTGCGACTTAAAAATGTTCAGCAAAAAAAATATAACAGAGAAACAGACGCGTGAAAAAAGTAGCCCCTCGCAAGGCTCGAACCCGGCGCCCCTGATTCAGAGCCGCACGCTCTACCGATGCGCCATCGGGCCATATCGCTGTTGGATGTTGAATAAATGTCGTATAATATATTCCAGCTACTCAACATATCTATGATAATTAGAAATGACGTCACGACTCAGAAAAATCGTACCAAAATCACGTTTGACAACATCCACAGAGCAAGTCCCTGGCAAACCCGTGAATATATTGCTACCTAATGTACCCATCTAACGTTCACAAGCACTAAAAACGTGAACCAACCGCCCGGTATATTCCATCTGAACATTAGGTGCATATCTCCTATGAGTCCATTTCTATTGATTGACCCGTGACAAGTCTTTGGCTAGCTTCGCTGTTGGCCGCTACGCGGCGCGTTGGGCCCTTGCGTCTAGTGAGCAACACAATCTTTTGAGCCTGGATAAAAAGACCAACAAATCGGCAACATTTGAACAACATGTTAGTTGGAAAACCTTTCTCCACTGTACACTGGACAACATTTGCCCAAAATGTGTTGCAACTCTGATCTGAATGTTGAAAAATGCTCAGGGGCATTGTGCTCACCTCTGTGATAAGTCTCTGTGGTAAAGTAACTGCGACTCTCATGGCAAATGATGAAGGGTCAGTAGAATACATGTACACCAAAGTATTTTTATGATCTGATCAGTAATTATCAATCAATGACATAAACTCAGGCGATGGCCATCAGAAGTAGTACGATTTGTGAATACAATTAAGTATAACTTGAAGGCGTACATGTAGTTAGTGGTATTTGTGAACAAACTGCTTTCCTGTCTAGGTCAAAGACGTCAAAAATATTCTATTTTTTAAGATGGCCACCTGACGGCCATATTTGAAGTTCGTTGGGACTGAAATGTTAGCACTATACATGTAAAGGATACCCGCATAGATATTTAGGCAACATTAAAACATCCTGACCTTTACTATTGATGAGATATGTGCCAAAATCCATTTTTCAAGATGACTGCCTGGCGGCCATGTTTGAAGTCCAATCCAACCCAACCAAAACTTGGCCTACATGTGGAAGTTACCAAGATGATACATATATTTACGCATGGTAAAGGCATCCTGGCCACTACCAAATATAGATAGACTATATGAGGCAAGTGACAATACAAATGTATTTCAATTTTTGAACATGTTGGAAAGCTCTTTTTCCGTGCACACTCGACAACTTTGCCCAACTTGGTGTTGGAAAAATGTTGGAAAACTGTCACGTGCCATTGTACACATAACTTAAAGCCCACTTTTCCTGATATGCATGAACTGCCATTGAGTAACTGTAATGTAACAGAAATCAACTTCACGTTTTCCTGTATCCATCATGTGGGTTTTGTATAAATCTGCACCTGTCGAACATTGACGATGTTGGTGGACCGAAGTAGTGCAATTAATCTAGTTTGACAGTCAGACAAGAGTGGCAAGATTTAATGGCGACAACAATAAATTCCACCATTAATCTCTAAAATCCACCTGTCAATACTCAAAGCAGTGGTGATCATATGTCGATTCTGTCATCCCCGATCACCAAAGAAATCCATTTATTACAACAAGAAACCCAACGCTTGGTGACAACCGCTTGCTGGGAAGTAATTATGACTAATTTCTGGTGGTGTTAGTCTAATGGAAAGATGTGAGAATTTAAGCATGGCTAATTAGAGTAGGTAATGAATTATCCCATTTTATACATGGTACATCAATGATCATGCCTTCGAGAGACAAGTATTTGTGAAGGAGGTTTACCAACTTTTTAAACCATCATCCGAGATCTTATTGCTGGTGTGACAGGGATCTAAGTCCCTCTGGAATCGAGGTCCGGTTTTATTGTTCCGTGAGGGATTAGGATATAGAGACCATAACCAATTCAAACGTAGCCATATATAATAGTAGGCTAATTGTATACCGGACTTGCATTCCTGGGACTTTCTCCTCTGATACACCGGTACTCCAGTCCTGATATTAACAAATTGTAATTCTAATACTAATTCTACAGAATTCAAATATGCAAAAGGCGAGATTGAAACATGATACATGTATGACTAAAATCATTCTGTGTGCGCTGTCTACCTTGAAGAAAATTCCGTAACATATAAAATGCCGTAGTGAGGCCTTGTTACGTAAAACATTTCTTTCCAAATTTCCATTAGTTATCAAGGATATGTAGACATAGCGAAGACTGCATCCTTGTCACTGACATCTTTTGTAGGCCTCCTGTTGATATGAACAAGTAATGCAAAATTTTGGTTACATGTATTAACTCCCCGTGTGTTGCCCTGAATGAACCTGGCCAAAATTTTTCAACCACTGTGTTGATGCTTTAATGTCCTCAAGGCCACGAAAGTTTGCACATTTATCAAAATTTACAATACTGATGAAAGCTTCTCATCTGGTGATCAATATATAGTTGTATGTCATCAGCATTCACATCCTGAACTCACTGACCTTAAACTCTTCAGGGAATGAATGAGGCACCTCTAACATAAAATTGGTCAATGAGTACTTTTGACCCGAAGCACTTTAAATGCCTTTATGATAAAAAAGTAGCTATTGAGTGCAATCTTTGAAAAACACATAAAATAGGCACTTCAATTATCTTCAATTTTAGAGCAAGTTTACCTTCAGATAACACCCTTTTAATTTCTCACAGGTATTGAAATGGTGCAATGTTTGCACAGTCTTAATTTCATTGAAAAACCCGCGACAAAAAGTTTTTTTTTATATTGGAGTTCGTGATGTCCTTGGGATATATTTCGACCCGTTGATGGGTAAATAACCTTAAGCATTTCAAACACCATCTAAATCACTATTCAATCTTACAAAGGGAAAGAAGATTTTTCTCTTTCTACCAGTGTTATTGCATTTATCCAACTAATTAGTTTTCTTATAGATATCATACACGAATACAAAATTTGACAAACACTGAAACATGTTGAGGCATATCCACCTTTTTTCTCGAGGGCGAACCCATTTTCATTTTGTCTTCCTTTACTTATAATCATAATTCATCTGATATGAAATTATCCACAGACACAGAGAGATAATCCACTTTTACTTTCTATGTGTGACGTATATCCCGCCACGGGGCATGCCATCATCACCGAATTGATTGCCATTCACATGGACTAGATATTGAAATTTCAAGTGTCATCCGAAGGTTCTGTGATGTAGGTGTCCATAAAGTGAGTTGAGATGAAGCAGTTCTGTGTAGAACCATAAGAACGAGAAAATCCAGATTATGATTTTCATGTCTATATTACACTACTACATACAGCATATAAACGTTTTCGGCAGCATCCTGCTAGCTCTCATCAGGTAAAGATGCGGCCGAAAACATTTGTATGCTGTATATAGTAGTGTAATATAGACACGAAAATCATAATCTGGATTTGCTCGTTCTTATGATTCTACAATTAGTGTACCTCGCTACCAGGGGCCTGTTTCATAAAGTAACTTTAAGCTAATGGTACCATTAACTTCAATGCATTTTCCATTTGGTTAAAGGTACCATTAGATTAAAGCCACTTCATGAAACAGGCCCCTGAAGTTTAGCAGCTCTGTGTTTTGGAAATTTTCATGAGTATGTGTACATGTAGCTGCATTAAAACCTGTGTAACCTGTATATGGGGTCACCCCACTGTTTGTGCGTGCAAAAAAGTGCACACTAAAAACACTGCGATTTGTATGTACAGTGGATGTACAGCTTATGTACAAATTTGGAAAAAAGTGCTGTGACGTGGATGAAGTCATGTCATTCACTGTCTTTATGATGTAATGATTTACAGGTGAAATATGCCATTAGAATCACAACTACTTGCACCTGCATGTTTTACACCCCACAGCATTGTCAGATGTGATTAAGCTGAAACCATGCAATCATTTACTCCAATGCCGACATTGACATGGTGTAATGCCATGCTGAATCTTCAACTTCCTGTCAAATAAAATGGACCTGACCATCTAAAAATGATCTATTGGACCAGGTGGTGAAGCTTGATGGTGAAGGTAATGGACCTTCGGATGACCATCTTGAAGTATACCAACAAGCTGTCAGTAGAAATACTCTATTTTCATCCTTCTAAGCTCAGTGCATACATGTACTTCAGGAATCACCGCCCACACCATTCGGTCATAGCCTGTCCATGATGATCGGCTCAGTTGTTAGGCCTACATCAGCCATGCCGTCTGTAAGACTTACTGCCATTCATGGAGATTGGCCCTGCATAGCTAACACTGAGTGACCTTATAAAGATGAATATAGAGTACAAAATAACACAGAATATTTCGGCTGCTAGTCAATGTATTTGAATAATTTTTAGCTCAGCTGACCAAAGGTCAGCGGAGCTAGTCAAATAGGTATTCAGTGGCGTCAGGGCGTCAGTCCAGCAGTCCACCAGTCCAGCNACATGACCCTGGAACATTTCGATTTAACATTGTCATTTGTTTTTCTGGTACGTTCACCCAGGTGAGCACATGGTCCATGGACCATTTCATTTTTATTTTTACCAGCAAAGGTCGGACCAACATTAGATAACAACTCCTTTTTACTGAGTGATCACAATGTCGAAGGTGAGACAGGACAAAAGCAGGGTCGGACAAACACAATGAAATTGACAAGTCCGACGTCATTCGGGTGGTTCGCTAGGGCCTACATGTACCACTCCGCCGACGTTTTTGCATCGGCTATAACGCCTGGATACATCATCCAATATTATTGCACAATATGGGGCCAAAATGGGAACATGTCCCTCTGGCATGATGGATGTAGAAAGATTGACAATAATATTGCCCATTTCGATCCTCATAGTGTGCAATAATATTGATCATGTATGGACCGCTATAAAGCAGCCTATCCATCGTGCAATATTATTGCACAATAAGAGGGTCAAAATGCCTGGGCAATATTATTCCCAATCTTTCTTCCATCCATTATGCCAGAAACACATGACACCAATTTTTGGCCCCATATTGTGCAATGATATTGTACGTGGATGGACCGCTTAACATTTAAATGTGCATTTTCCACCCTGAATAACAAAGACACGGTCAGTGGACCGTTTTCCTTGACTTCGCTCTCACAGAAATTGAGTGTAACTTTCAGTATACATTCCTTTTCTTTTCAACTTGTCAGACTCTATACTGCTAATGATAAAAGACATTGATTAAAACTTTGGTTCCTTGCTCAGATTAAGGGCTTGTCACGCTCATCTGAAGACCCTCCATACATGTCGGATTAAGTTGAAACCGTTTGATCTGCGCTGTATTGCCTGTTTGATTCCCAAGATCGACAATCGCGTAATCTTGATAACGGCCTGTTTGATGAAGAAAACACAACGTCTTTGGGTTTAAGTTTGGTATTATCTTGTTCTGAATAGAACACCTTCCAATGATAGAAAGCAGGATGATGCATACAGCACCACAATGCTGACAGTCGATGGGGGATTATTTCGAATCGCAACCAAGCTAAGTACCAGAGGTAAAAAGAGCACGGAGTCATGCTTCGTGACTTCTGAACTCATCCACATGCTTCGAGTTCGACCAATTCGAGCTTTTCAAAAAACGTTATCCTGCCTACCCTAACTTTGAGCTGGCAGTACTGTTTTTGAGAAATAACCATAAAATGACACTTTTCAGTCGTGTAAAATATTAAAAAGGCAACATTCAGCAGTTGTTCGTATCAGTGTACTTTTCTACACTTACATGTAAGTGTAAAAGCAAAGTTTTGAGTGTAAAAAGTGAAATGTGGTGGGTAGGCAGGTACGGTTATGAAATATAATTTGTTGACTCTCAGAACAGGCCAAACTATTCTACACTTCATAGAAATTACATGCACTTTTCACGTCTCTCTCGCCATTCTCACAGATTTCTCTGCCGATCTTTTAACACTGGTAAAATTTTATATTTTTTGTACAATGACAGGTTCTTTAGCTCTCCCGTGCGGATGAATGTCTGGTTGTAGTACTCAGGTTTACGGCATAAAGAATAGTTAACAAGCAAACCTTTCGCGGTGTGCGAAGCATTCCGCTTGACATAAGGCACACCAGGTATATTCTTTGGGATTAAACCGACGGATTCCAGGGGAGCAGCTACTCTCAGAATGTGGACTAAACAACCCCTCTAAATCACAAAGTACGTCATGCGTAAACATTGTTCCAGCAATTAAGATTTCTATTTTTTTATTTAAATCTCCATCCAGACTTTTTGAAACACGATCATTTCTTTGTAAAAAGATACATGTACTTGTAATGTAGATAGTAGCTGAAAGTACTCACGCCCTACACATAGACTCGCCAGGTGTGTTGTTATTCACTACACCGACACAAAACACCCGAAGACATGTTAATGCAATAACTCATTAAGCAAGACAAATGGTAGAAAAAAAAGACTTTTTGTTAAGACAAGTGAGATCAAAAAATACATAGTCAGAAAACATCTATATACATGTTGATGTTTTCTTCCCCATCAAAACCAATTGGTACACTCATCTGTCAGTACTAAAGAATGTCTCATATCTTTCTCTTGGGATGTAAATTCATTGCAAGCTGTTATACCCAAGTTAGACAGAGAAATCTGAGACACTGAATTCGCATTTCTTGTGCCAACTCCACATAATGCTCACCTTAACTCTTTCAGGGGTGATTGCCATAGGTAAGATTGTTTTCAGCTAAAGTGTCTTTTCCTTGCAGTGCTTGTGGAAGTCAACAAAGAACAAGACAAATAAAGGAAGTGGTGTAACCTTTAATAGACACAGAACACAGAAAATCAGGATAACTTTTTTGTGCCCACGACCGATTTTCAGTGTTCATTCTGGTGTAAGACCCTCACTGAAAAACGGTGTTGGGCACTAAATAACCCTCAGTCCCGGTTTTTGGTGTTGATTGTGTGAACACCAAAAACCGGGGTTATTTAGCGCGCAACACCGTTTTTCAGTGACGGGGTGTTACGGGTTACATCACTTTTTGGGAGTCGGATCACTGGACTACTTTAGTTAAACTGTGTTCATTGTGTAAGGGGCGAGCAACAGTATTTTTTAGTAAGGGTTACACGAATTAATGGGAGTCAGATCACTGGACTGGTTAGTTCATTGTGCAAGGGGAGAGCACCAGAATTTTTGTGTAAGGGTTACACCACTTTACGAGAGTCGGATCACTGGACTGCTTTAGCTAACCTTTGGCCATTGTGCACCTGTACGTTAGTGTCGCACTGAAGTCAGTGTTGAATATTTAATGGTGCCAATATCTGGTGAAAATTTCACTTTTCCAACATGATCCCTACGTGAAGTTATGCACACAGAAAAAAAGTGATGTTGTCCTTGCACAAGTGAACGTAGAAAATCAGGGTTACTTAGAGCAAAACACCGATTTTCAGTGCAGGCGTTACACCAGAATAAACCCTGAAAATCGGTGTTTTGCTCTCGCCACCCCAATTTTCGGCGTTCACTGTGTAAGAGAACACCACTTTTTTACGTGACTCTGCAGAGCAGGGAAAAGAACCCAAGGGTGCTTTATTCAAATCTTGGACAAGTCATATGATAGTGCTACCACCTGGTCTATGAACTATGAAACTCATTAGCTCTATCAATGGACTCATTCAGCCTGGTGCTGATGTGAGATGGGTCAATAATCAACATTGAAGAACTGAGCACAAATGATGAAACTCATCTTCTTTTTACAAATTTGGAATTTGAACCAAGCTGAAGCCTGTGCAGCCCCTAATTGATCTCGATGGTAAAAATATCTTATAGACTGTGTGAACACGACTGACATTTTGAGCGTAATTAGCGAACTAAGTCAATAAGTGAAGCATTTCCAATTGATAAAATGCCGATCAATTTCCAATTTATTTACCAATGTAAATCTATGATAGCCAAGGAAGTTTTCATGATCGAAAATCTTAATTAATCCTAACCTCACAAAGGTCGTAAGATGAACCTGAAGAAATATGCGTCCAAGTACATGTGCAATTTATTGATAAGACCGAGTTCAATTCTTAGAGATGTGATTTTCAATATTAAATGTATTGATCTTGTCAGGGGATAAAAAATCCAGCCACTTAGCTGACAGCCACTCCTAAAGAGATGATCAAAGTGTGCTACAGCTGCTATTCTTGATATAGGATTAGCTGGATTTTCTGGACAAAGTTTTAATTACTGGCTTAAGATATCATCTCATGACATTTAGAATCAATGTCCTTATCTGGGTAAATTGTCTGTCAAAATTTATTTGTATTACTTTGTCGTACGAATTCTCTGAAGCCTTTGCTCCTTGTCGTAATCTCACAGTTCAATGCAAAGAAATCCATCCATCATTTTCAAAGGTTATCACAAAGATGGCCAACTAATGGCTGAACTCGTTTAGACCTTGACCGAACGCGATGCATGGCACAATCATTTCAGACTATCACAGAAATATTCTGAAGTTTTCCATGTTTCCCAATGGAACATTTTTCAAACGGTTGTCATATCTTTCTGGAAATCAGTAAAAAACAGGCAGAAGTCAATGAAATTTCAAACGCTGATCGCATTATCGCTCAATCATTCACGCGAAACAGAGTTTTCAGAATATTGGAAAGAAATCTCGATTGGAACTTTTTTTAATGTTTGAGTGAAACATATGGTAAGTTGAATTGGGGAGGATGATATCCTTGAAGGTGAGCTGTACCTATCACTCAGTGTGATGCATGCGTAGAGACTTAAATTGAGCGATGAAAAAAAGATTTGGAGGAAACAACTCGGCATGATAGACGAAATGAGAGAAATGCCATGCAATACCATGGAGGCACTACCTGTGTGGAAAGAATTTACCATCTGTGCAACAGTCAGTCTTTAACAAGTTTTGAAGTGAAAACATAGTTTAAAAAGTAAAAACATCTATGTCTGTATATTTGGAATGGAACTTGGTGTATTCACGTGTATAAAAAACGTAACCTCACCAGGTGCTGTTCAATGGAATGGTATCACCATGCACAGCAATGCATTCAGGAAACTGGAATAGAACTAGGCCTACTACTTATATAGAGCAATTGTAAAATGAGTATTGGCCCTACATCCAACATTTAACCCTTTGGAAATAAGACATATACTGGCTTACCAATAGTTCATGACCCCTCAATTTCCTTTCCAAAAAGGAATGATTAGGCCTATTCCAAAAATAGGGAGGTTTCGCAAATCTGACGAAAAACGAAGTACGAAATACGAAATTCATCTTCTTTTCCAGGACCTAATGTATTTCTGAAGATGGTTGGTACCACAAATGTCCTTGCTGCCAGTGCGTCTTTTAGCATGTCCTGTAAGGCCGAAAGAGTTATGGTGCATATTGAATTTATACATTTCCACTTCGTATCTACGAAGTCGAAACGAAAGATACATTTCAAAGTTTAATATACACCGTAACTCTATCGGTTTTACGTAATACGCTAAAAGACGCTCTTGCAGCAGGCGATATTTGTGGTGCCAACCATCTCCTGAAATACATTACGTCATGGAAATAAAGTCTAATTTTGTATTTTCGTACTTCGTTTTTGTCAGATTTGCGAAATCTCCCTAAATGTTGCCTGTCATGAACCACTTGTGCTTTGCACTCTTTTGGAAGAAAAAAAACTACTTCGGCACTTGGCAACTTGCAAGACACTTTAATTGCTGGAGGTAGGTTATAATGTGCATTCAACAAAATATCTGCTGTGAACAAAAACTGATCGTACAACAAATGGTTTCAGTCATCTCATGATGTCAAATTTGTATACAGTTACGATGTAACATTAGAAAGTAGGCCTACACTGAACAACCAGAACACAAATGGAATTTTTGCTGTTTGCAACCTGCCAACGGATGCTTCGTTACTGCCAATCATCGATATCATCACGGGTCAGGTAAATGCTCACACCTATCAGAACTACATTTCCACTTGTAGCATAACTGCCAACATTATTTGACAACAGCACTTTTCCTGCATGTAGTTTCAGGACAACCACTCAGTAATACTCCACAATGTTTACTGACGGTATGTAATGGTAAATCCATCAAACCAAACTGACACTAAGCTATCTTACTGGGTGAAAATAGGATCTCATCTATCAAACTTCTTTTAGATTATGATAATTTGGTTTCCAATGTTCAGACCACAAACTTGGGATTAGGCAGTTTAAAAGTTATGAGCACGTGAATAAAATAATTATGCTTTATTTCTATACTCAACAATGTGAGAGAGAAGAAAAAGAGACAATGGGGACCCTAGCCCACTGCCTCAATAGGTGTCACTAGTGGTTAAAACTATTGAAATAAAACTGACATCCCCGTCCTGATCAATTTCCCACACAAAAGGCGTCCATTGTATAGGACCGGGTTTCGGTGTGCTGCCCTCTATCGTAGCTAGGATCCCCATTGCAACATAATGTACTTTAAGCAAATACTGTATATACCAGAATCAGTCTTGTCACATATTTGAGAACTATGTAATATCACGACATAAGCACCCTTAGCCAATCTAAGCCCACCTTAGCAAACATGTACTAAGTAAAGCCCCGAGCAACATGATAACTGTTGAAAGACGAAGATGGCTGAAAACCAAGTCTAAATTTTGTTATCTCATGTTTAGATATACATGCACGAGAACTTTTTTCATTTATTTGTACTATGTTAGGTTGAAGGACAGGCTCAGCTGAAACAAACAACACTAACAAGGCAAGTCTTTGCCAAATATTTTCTAATTAACAGGTGCTCTGTTTAGCAAGGAATGCTAATTATGACGCTCTTTGAAAGCAGTTGAACATTTCAACGATTCCCACCTTATGGGAGAGACACATCCTTTTACACTTCTGGGGCCTGTCTCATATGGTACCATTAACTTCAATGCATTTTCCACTTGGTTAAAGGTAACATTAGCTTAAAGTCACTTTATGACCAAGGTGGCGAGAACAGAACAGGAACAGAAGGATGGAAATGAATGATTGAAGGCATGAAAAAATGTAGGCCTAAAGGGGAGTTCGAGAGTGCAAGAGAAGGCGATTGGAGACAAAGTAGCAATGAGATTACTGGGTAGTGTTGGAAAGGACTTCATCATCATTCTGCATAACATAACTTGCTATGCAGTCCGCAAAATTCTGATGTGCCCCAATAAAAACACCCTCCCGACAACAAGACAGTAGGACGGGTAACTTTGCTAGTACTGTATATATCAGATTCTACCTTGTCACATGTTTGAGGACTATGTAATATCACAACATAAGTACCCTTAGCCAATCTAAACCCACCTTTAGCAAACTACATGTACTAAGTAAAGCCCCGAGCAACATGATAACTGTTGAAAGACGAAGATGGCTGAAAGTCAAGTCTAAATTTTGTTATCTTGTGTTTAGATATACATTCACGAGAACTTTTTTTCATTTATTTGTACTATGTTAGGTTGAAGGACAGGCTCAGCTGAAACAAACAACACTAACAAGGCAAGTCTTTGCCAAATATTTTCTAATTAACAGGTGCTCTGTTTAGCAAGGAATGCTAATTATGTAGCTCTTTGAAAGCAGTTGAACATTTCAACGATTCCCACCTTATGGGAGAGACACATCCTTTTACACTTCTGGGGCCTGTTTCATATGGTACCATTAACTTCAATGCATTTTCCACTTGGTTAAAGGTAACATTAGCTTAAAGTCACTTCATGAAACAGGCCCCTGGCCTCGTACAGAAAGGTCACACCGATTGAGGTCTACATCCCACTGACAAGATGTGAGGGTTAGAAGTTTTTTTTAAAAAAACGTGCGTTTTTCCACGGGACGTCGTCTTTTACATGTACTGGTCGCCAAAACAAGCAGCTAGGACCTTTCCCCGATCTGCCGATCACAGTTTGAACGGCTGGATTTCAGCAGATCGGCTGCTTTCAACAGCAAATCGCCTGGTTCCAGGCCGATCTAGCTGTGCACGTTCACAATCAGCACTGAGAATTCAGCGTGCAAAGGAATGACACAGAATTTCATACTGTTCGTTAAAACACAGAATTTCACACACTCTTCGGGGCATTCTCTGCAGGAGCATGAATCTGCCTACACAGTGTTTGTCCACACCCCAGGATCATTATCTGGATTTAAGTGCAGATTGAAGTGATTTTGATAGATTTAGTTCGCTGCGAAACTTGAAGTGATAAGTACCATATTCGCATCAATTTCATTCCTCAGATTACAGCAGTCTGATGTCAGAGATATCAAAACCAGTTGAAAAGATGACTAAAATGGGAAACATAGGTGGTGCTTTTCACCATTAAAACCATCCTTTTGAAGATCAGTTACTTGTGTTCATAACAAAATGGTCTAATCTCAGGATGAGGTTGGCCATTCTGAAGTTTTTTGCAGGAAATCCTTATCAACATGGAATAAAACGACGCCTCGAAGAAAGTGTGGTCTTCCTTCATGTTATCAGTATGGTTTTCTGAGTTATTCCCTGTCGCACTGGGCAAGAAGCCTACACAATCTACTGGCAGTAACGAGATCCATCGTCTCTGAAAGGTAGCTTATGCAGCCCTACAGAAGACTCCTGGCGGATATGCAAGTCTAGACCACATGCAAGTCGGGTACCAAATACAAGACAGATGGTTACCATCAGTATACAGGAAGTGCAGGTAGCTTATCACATCATTTAATTGCAATAAAAGACTGAGAAAGAGATGCTACAGGGGAAAGGAAAATGGTTCCAGTATATCACTGATTTTGACGCACAACTCCAACAGTAGCAGGGTAAAAAGAGCATTTTCTGTTGCTACATGTATCTCTCAACACATACTGACAGTGTGCATACATTGATCTAATAAGGACGTAAAAGAAGGAACTGGAAGGGAAACCAGCTGGCATACGGGTAAGAAAGCAATAAGTAACGTGAAAGAAGGTGCTCAAAGCACTTTAGAGCTGCTAGTTACAAAGTTTGCTAATGAAGGTAAAGCTAAATCGATAATTGGGTGACAGGACAAAACGTACCCGGACAAAATGTTTCAGACAAAAGGTACCCGGACAAAATGTACCTCGGACAAGTGGTACCTAGGGCAAAAGGTACCTGGGACAAAAGGTACCTAGGACAAAACGAGCCTAGGACAAAACGTACGAGGACAAAACGTCCGGGTACGTTTTGTCCTGGAACCCATAATTGAGGAGAACATCAATGGCAAAGGATGCAAATTGGTAAAGAGGATGCAAAAGAGGATATGAAAGAATGATGCTGTAGCAGAGGAATTTGAATATCAGCCATGGGAAGTCATCCAAAGAAAACTGTTGGTGCAAATAAGATAAAGTTCATCTCCAAGAATGCCTGGGGTGTTACGGCAAAACCTAGCAAGTCACATTTTTTTTCAATTTTGAGGAATATGCTTTAGAAGATGATGCCAAACCTAGTAAGCCCAAAATGGTATCAACTCAATTTTGACCAAAATGTGGGTTGCTAGGTTTTGCCTTAACACTCAAGAATCGGAACATGTATATCGATAGAGTAAGAGAATTTGGAAAACGCTTCATGACACCAGTGCTGCCTCTTGTGAGAGATGCCAGAACCAAACAGGAAGAAGCCAATGTCAATGATTTGCCGAACTCGTTGCCAACAAGACATTGCCATCAGGTGACTCATGCCTCTAAGTGCAAGAGACAGCTTTATCAGGCAGAAACTGATAAAAAAACAAACAATGCACGACATCCTGCAACATTAGCGGCGGCCCAAAACAATACATTGCATGTAGAACAGCCACATTGCATGCAAAAATATTTGTCCGTGAAAAGGAAAACATCAGAACCACTTTGTTGAGGAAACAGCAAGATTGAAGATAATCAGATTGGCTGACCGTCTGCCAATGGAGAGTGTGAAGAAATAATCAGGCATGATATGAAAGGAAACATCCAGCTATTCGGTCCATTTCAGCGATGGAGAGGGTGAGACGTTTGCGGCACTTGTGACTAGTTTCAATCTTTGAAAAAACTGTGTACAAATATCGAACATAAAAATACAAATTGGTATGATGAATACGCCTGTAAATGTCAATACACTGGACTGCTTGTCAAAAACGCTGGCGACAGGAATGAAAAAAGTGCAGAAATTCGAAAAAACGTTGATATTCAAGCCACTGTTATTATTTTCAAACAATTCTCTCCAAGACTAACCGTTGATGCTTAAGAAGTTCGAATGGACGTATCACCCTCTAGACCCGTAAACGGTCTTTCCAAAATGTGACCCCTCCATCACAAGTAGAGCTTGTCGCAGGAGATCATCATTGGTCATCAGCTATTCAACTACGTACATTGATTGTATTATCATTCCTGTCCACAACTATTGCAAACCTGCAGAGACGTACATGTCAGCCAGAGTCCTAGGAATAATAACTAGTAAATGTGCTTTTACTTGAATTTGCAATACAAATGCACTAGGCAATGCTGTACAAATCTGAAGTAAAAGCATTTGCTAGTCTTTATTCAAATGACCCATTGTGTCGTAAAGCCGTTAACTCCTTTCCGCTATTGCGACAAGCGCCTACTTTTATTGCTGGAGCGGGTGACAAATAGCCGAAGTTGCACGGAAGAAGGGGTTGATAACTGAATATGCAACGAGGTACAGATCAAGAGAAACCCACTCGTCCAAAGCAAGACTCCCTAACCAGTGTAAAGGATGAATATCACTAATTAGACGCTTCCCTCATCTGGCCAGGTACGGCATGGGGGATCGGAATAACAAGCCATAATTAACCCGACTAGGAGCAAACAGGGGAGAAAAATCAATGCTCGACTAATCATAGGATGTAATTAAAAATCAAGTATGTCATGGATGTAATCAGAAGCCTTACATTCTAGTTAAAAGTTCATCAAACTAGTTATTACATAACCCATTGATTCGATCAAGAAAGATTTAGGTTGTCTGGTGGGAGAACCAAATCAATGTGTGCTGATGAATTCCTTGTCCATTTCATAGTTCTCCCCATGAGCAGTTTCATTGTTCGTCATTCAAGAATAGGCATCTTATTCACAAAGCACCGTAACTTTAAGGGCACGCAGGTCCTTTGTCAGGCTGATAGTGAACAATAGGTTCCCACGCATGGACAATAGTTTAGACGAGCTTCGTGAGTAAGGTCCCAGGCACGGAGATTAATTCCTTGCCCATTTCACAGTTTTCCCCCTAAGCTGCTGCATTGTCCTGCACTCAGTTCCTGACTGAAGAAATGGGATTTTTCACGAAGCATTCGTAATGTTGGTAAACTATTGTTCACTTGTGATCACCCCATTGTGCACTCTCAGACTAACAAAGGATTAGTGTCACTCTAAAGTAAGGAAGGTTTTGTGAAGGCCCCTGAGCTGCTTCATTGTCCTGTACCGAGTTCCTGACTGAAGAACATGCACGGAAATGAAACAGGCAGATCTTGCACCAATATGGATCATTCTTCTACACAGTAAAATGGCGGAGAACCTGTGTGTGTCATTTTAGAAGGCTTGTAACGTGAGAAAACCAAATTGACTACATGTACTTTCAACGTGTCTGCTGTAATATAAAACACTTTTCAATCCCTGTCTAAAATTCGGGTGTCCAGGGGCCGTATATTGCATAACACATCTTAAGTGTAAAATTTCCCTTGAACTATTGTTCCAAACAAAAGATAAGGGAAATTTTACACTAAAGATGTTTTATGCATACGGGCCCAGTTCTTTTCATATATTTTACGTCTCCAGAGACTCTCCGATAAGCACTTGCATGATCTGTCCCCCAAGTATGACGTCTCTGAAATCTGTGACATGCAATAACACCAAAGGGGAGGATTGCTTGACATCCTGATTGAAATGTCTGTTCTTAACTTGTCAGTTCACTGAAAATGACACGAGTGAAATGGAAAGGAACGCATCAGCATGACAGGGAGGGACGACAGAGAGGTCAACCTCGGTTGTCCAATTAGTAACGTGATTGATGGACAAAGAGGCATATGAGATGGGAAACAAGATCACAGCAATGGCTTATGATACAAATCCATAAACATCATGCAATGGCGTGCGGTCTAAGACGGGGCTTCCCTTGTCGTCATCATTATTGTAATTTCCAAATGTTATAATGCCTTTCCCAACAATGGAAAAATAGTTGGTCAAGGGGACTTTACATTAAGCATAGTACATGTATGTATTGTTTATTACGCAACATAGTTAGTAACATAGTTGCAGGCCGAAGCGAAAGCATTACTGGCCCTTCATTGGTGATACATCACTTTGTATACAGGCAAGAAATAAATAAATGAGAAAAAAAAACTTATACATAGGTCAGCACAGTTAGGCTGCAGATCAGTCCACTAAAACACAGCTCGGCAAGGTGGGGGAGAGGGCACGAAGGGCTCAATCCCCCACCTTGCATAGAAGTAGGTTAAAACATGTTTTTTTGCCATGAAATTACCCTGCCTCTTCGACAGTTTTATTAGTTTAAAACGATTACACATGAAAAGGGCTGAAACCCTCAGTTATAAACCAGCACAGAGTGATCCCGCAATACACAGAACAGCCCAAGTGCTCTATTGTTGTCATTCACTGACTTGCTTTACAATAGGGCTGTCATAGTCAGTCATTTTAGGCCCATACGTCTCGAACAATACATGGAGGTGACAAAAGACGCAGCTGTTCTGACAGTTGTCCCAGGGATCACTCTGCTGGTTTATCCCTCTTTGAAAGGAACAGACCCATTCGTTATCATGACCCTGAATGGCCGCTGCTATTCTAAAGCAGAAATGGCAGGGACATAGTCAATGAAATATTCTATTCAGAGGGAGATGAAATAAATTACGTATTTTAAAAAGATGTTTAGCACCATAGTGGCTTCTTTATATTGGTAGCTTGGCGAAATCTATCAAAATCTGTAGGCCTACTCAAACGTTGTAACTACAATAAAAATCGATCTGTTGCTCAACAATTCATCAAGATAATCATAAAAGATGACCTTCAAAAGGACGGCCAGATAAATTCCGGTCTGATAAAAATTGTCATCAGTAAAAGTATGAAATGAACAGAAGTGTCGGATACACTCTTTTTGTGATAATAAACCCAGATTTATCATCGAGCACACTGAAGACAGCACAACTCATGTTTATTGCATCTCAACTAATGGCCATCAATCAAGGAGATAATTCAATAATTTGCTTCCTTCTATTTCAACCTACCTTGATCAAGGTCACACACAGAGTCAGTGAGAGAAGTGTACTGCAATTTTAGTCCAAGCAAACGTGATAGTAGTTCATCTTTCATTGGGGAAATTCAGATGATAACCGATAGCCAAAGCCATGGCTCTGGTCACCATAACCAATCAACAGTGAGTCGCCAAGGCTCCATCCTGCCGATGAACAATTTTCCGTCATTTAATAGACTTAATCCTAATACTCTATCTTGGCTACGCATGTGTGCTGGTCAGTCACTGCTGATTAATCGAGATTTGTCAGGAATGGGCTCCGTAGTGGAATGATCAATGCTATCTTGATTTGGCCAGTCAAAACTAAACTAGCATATCATTCTCATATTAGATTTGTATTGCCTTTATGTCAGTTTTCTCCCCGATAACATGACTGGAGCCCAGCTATCGACCAGTTCATTGGCGATGGGGATAGAATGGCAAATAAAGCCAAACAGAACTGATCATTAGTTGCTTCGTAAAATAGTCCCCAAGGCCCCAGGTTGACCCTCAGGTCACGATTTATGGGCAGAAACAACTTAAGAATGTACTATCTTACTAGAGACAGGGCTGAAGCCTCAAATGTGATGTCGGCCAGCAGAATATCTTGATTCATGAAACCGAAAATAGATAAAAGGTCCACAGAAGCCTATGGGCCATATGCACCAAACGAAGATTATCTTGAACTCAGGTTCAGCCACAACTTTTCAATTGTTCAGGTTTGCCAGGGCATGATGTGACAATGGAAAAGTTGTGGCTCAACCTGAGTCGAAGATAATCTTCGCTTGGTGCATACGGCCCTTTATGTTGTAGCTGCTGTTACCCACCGAGAGCACCATGAATGGCTTCGGGTCTCAGGCAGAAAAGCTTGTAACAGAAGAAGCTGTGTAACAGAAGCTTGTAACAGAAGAGCTTGTAACAGAAGAAGCTGATAGTATGAATTTCTCCTTTCTTGAAATTCTTTACTTACCCATGTCATATCTTTGGACCTACGCCTATTCTGACATTCAAAAATATCTTCGGACATTCAACTGTGTTTCAAACTATACAAACCAAGAAAGTTTTTGCAGAAGTGACGGTCAGTCGATGATACCCTGAATTATAGTCATGTGTAAAGAAACCAAATGCCAATATCATTCCAAACAGTTTCTGATCTTGAAATCAAAACAACACATAAGCAAAAAGAGTTAATATATTTTGACCGCTGGCAGATTTGACATTCAAGGTTGACAGTTTCGCTATTGGCACACCATTGAATTGGCCACAGTTGGTAATTTAGATAATGTAGCAGAAAGGTCTCCAGGAATCTACTATCAATGATTGCACATTATTGACTCAATGGCCACTTACCAAACTACACCATAGGAAGGAGGAGTCTGGCTAGGGGAGATTGGAAACATGAAATCATGTGCCAACTGATAAGATCGGAAGAAAGATGACCATTTGAACGGTAAGAAGTACCTCCAGAGGCAGGTGACCAGTGATCCTGATGACTGATTTGATGACCACACCAGCTGCTCAAAAAATAGGTTTATGTTGCAGGCAGGACATACTCAGGGGTCTGTTCAATGACATATAGGTAAGGGGCCGTCTCTAAATTGTTTTGAAGCCAAAAAAGACGAAGTGACTTAGTCTGGGGGAAGGGGTTCTCGATTTGGGGAAGCCCACTTCATCTTTTTTGAAAAAAATGGCATCAGTCTTTTTTACAGGATAGGCCTAATGACTTTTTTATATGCAGTCTTCAGAAAGGAACAAGGTTCTGGCTACATGGGCCTACTATGGACTGTATACGTCAGAGCTATAAACTTCCCACTTGGGATGAAGCCAATGTCAAGTGCCCACTTCATCTTTTCGAGGGGGGGGGTCAGGGAAAAGATGAAGTCACTTCGTCTTTTTTGGCATCAATGTAATTTTGAGACGGCCCCTGAAAGGATGGAAAAGGTGTAAGAACATTTCATTGACAGAGATAAAAAAAACAAAAAGAACATCCTGAGAAGCTTTTGGGTACCGTACGATGACTTCACCTGCTAATGAAAAAGTATGTGGCTAAGACTGTTGGCTATAAACCAGGGTCCATATTCATAAAACCTTGTTAGGACCAGTTACTTGTTGAAGTGCCCACCCAGTTTGTACAGGCCAATGCAAACAACTAGCAACCTAATAAGCTAGCATGGTTTCATGAATATAGGCCCCGAGGTTTTGAGAAGGCAGATACTGCTGAATCTGGTGTGGAATGTGATTGGGTAGTGATTACCGACGAACAAGGAGGATCCCTCAAAAATAAAGACAACTCATAAGAATAGTATTAAAGCAATCTTGTAAAATCTTGCGAAACTGTGGATGGATGTAAGTTGTATTTACATGTATCTGCTTCAAGTAAAGTGAGGCACATGTGGCGAATCCAACAATGTTGACAAGGCTCAACAACGATTGACAACAAGCCCATGGATATCTGGCTTGAGGTGATCAACCACTCACCCCTTGTTGGGCAAAATAATGTTCCCCGTTCCTCTCTGTTCTGGTACACATCAGGACCCGAAAATATTCAAACTAATCACCAACAAAATATTAAAGGAGTCTGCAATTCCTGCACTGCACCTACATGGAATATCAAATCAAAGAAATTCAGTCTGACAGCATTCACAATACAGAATGGTAGCAGGTGGCTGCATGTTTCCTGGTTCCAATACACCGATATAATCAATGGTAAATAAGCAAATTCCACATCAATCTGGTGATTTTCATTCGATTCAGCAGAATAACTGTCATTCCCATGAATTATGCATGTTTTCTGAAGATAATTGATTGCAAGAAATCACAACAGTTTTTGTTCAAACCTATTCATTAACTAATGGACATTTCTGCTTGATCCTCGGTCGCCTTTTCCTGGTTAATGAGATTTCATCGGGAACCGTAACATTTTACCGAGTGCCAAAAAAATTCTTGAGGTAATGTTCCAATCACTGCACCTGCTGTTGACAAACCTACCGTATGGCGGCGATGTTTCTTTGGTATTATAAAATACAAAATATTTCAAATTCTCCGAAGCTCTATATGATGTTTCCATGGTATAAAAATTTTAAATATTTTTTAATTTCTGCAATGTCTAAATTTTCTTTGGTATTAAATGCAAAATATTTCAAATTCTCCGAAGGTCTATGTGATGTTTCCATGGTATAAAAATTTTAAATATTTTTTAATTTCTGCAATGTCTAAATTTTCTTTGGTATTAAATGCAAAATATTTCAAATTCTCCGAAGCCCTATGTGATGTTTCCAAAAATTTTAAATATTTTTTAACTTCTGCAATGTCTAAATTTCTTCTTTAAAAGATGGCATCATTTATTGTTTATATTTTTTCATGCAACATATAATTATTCTACATAAATGGGCAGAACATTAATATTTCAGCACTTTTTTGCTGCACAATGCTGAAAGGACCAACCAGCATCTTCTCTCACCAACACTGGCATGCCAACCAAACAAATGCACAGAACCATTCTGCAGACTTTCTCGTCTATATCACGGAATTGCTTTTGTCTCTGTCAAAGCAAAGACGAGTACTTCAAAATGCCAAATCTAGTTTTACTACTGAAAAAACAGGACTCAGCAAATGAGCTCCCATGGGATTCTATCTTCTTTTTGAACAGGAAACAGCAGTCACCTATATGGTGATCTTATTAATAAAAAAAATAATTTTTTCACAAGCAGCCTCCGTTCTTCATACTTCAGAACATAGAACTACTGAGTAACTAACTGGGTTAGTAGAACCCAGCGATGTCTCGTCTGATAGAAAAGCCATACTGCTGGATTGTGATAAACTGATAGACCTTCTTTCTAATTAGATTGTCTCTTAATCGACAAGAAGTCAACGATGTGGAAAAGCCTGGATTAGTTCAGTGAGCGGTGATTATGCCCTTTACAAAGTTTCAATTAGATGCTCGCTACCTACTAATTACTCGAGTGCTGGGTTGTCATGATGTCGCCCATTGCGCTGGTCCGTTATTAATACATGAGCATGCTTGACGCCCGTAATGATTGAAGTTATACGAATATCTGAACTCATGCTAGGACCACTACATGGTTCATTGATTCAGCAGTTCGACTAATTAAAAGTACCTTTCATAGGAAAATAACAGACTCATGCCATGATTACTTGCAAAGGACAAATCGATGGCATGCTTGGCGGTGTAAG
Organism: Notospermus geniculatus; assembly: GCA_002633025.1. Classification (NCBI taxonomy): domain Eukaryota; kingdom Metazoa; phylum Nemertea; class Pilidiophora; order Heteronemertea; family Lineidae; genus Notospermus; species Notospermus geniculatus. The sequence continues at coordinate 173,459 of NMRB01001235.1, forward strand.
AGGCTTTGAATGTTCTCCGATATTACTGAAAGGCGTGGTATTAAAGGAATGTCATGTTGCATTCCTCTTAGTTCCTTTGGTGCAGAAAATTGCAATATATGAGAGCCCCCGAGAAGCATTCCATGACCCTCATTCAATCCTAGTGGAAGTGTCGTAGCACTGTCGCTGAAGCTGTTCACCATGCTCGTAACCAGGAGTGTTCGCAACTTTGACCTAATGGCCATTCAGCGCAAAATCAATGACCATTAACAAAATTGAGAATTCTACCATTCAGTGTCGTGGTCCGGCTACTTTGTTAATGTTCTGCGTTTTATGACTGATAAGGCCACTCATCAATAACCAATCAAGAAGTACTTGTTACATTGACGTAGACGACAATGTTACTATATGTCAAATCAAAATGCCTTAATTTGTCGTCCATGCCTCATTATTCCCGTCGATAATATAGTGACTTCCTGGCAATAATTCAACGACATGTCGAGGATGAGGCAATAAACTGGACGAAGAGAGTGCAGATATTCCAATTAAAACTATTTTGATAGCACTCTTAAGAACCGCAGACATCATCAATTGCCTCTCGTCAAGTGCAACCACAGTAATATAAGGAGATGTAACTTGGTGATTTTATTCACCACGTTGGTCGTCGTATTGCTGGTTAATGAAAAACTTTTTAAAAAGGCTTGAAGATGATAAACAAGAAAGCGAGATTTACAATACTTATAGACTTTCCAACAAAGATGGCGGTCTAACAATTCTCACTATATGACGTCAGAAGCTTAATACCATTCAATTGCCGTTGGCACAAGGGGGCCATGGGCACAAAGTTTTCGGTATCATACTTGGACAATGAATTACCAAAACGTAATGTGGGAGAAGTACATGTAGTAGGCCACCATCTTTGTTGGAAAGGTCTAAATACAAATTGCATGAAGTAGGACTACTAATTTCGGATGGTAGACATTGGGTCATATGAATAAAGACTAGCAAATGCTTTTACTTCAGATTTGTACAGCATTGCCTAGTGCATTTGTATTGCAAAATTCAAGTAAAAGCATTTTCTAGTCTTTATTCATATGACCCATTATCCAACGGCTTCTCTGGGGAAGAATTTGAAGTAAAAGAAATTACACCATCTCACACGTACATGTAGTTTATCATCTGTGAGAACTACCTGACAGACCAATGGGTGAAAAATCCTTTAATGGACATGAATTGTCACTTCTGGTCATTAATATGAAAGTTTTAAAAATTCTTGCAGCATCTGTCACCCTGGGCTTGCCAAATATGGCCCTTTGAACACCGTCTTCATTACAACCTGATCAACGCCCCAATTGGCCAGCATCGGGAGCCGTCTGATTAGTCATACAAAGCATCGTAAACATCACTCAGCGTTTGATAAGAGACCCTTTTCCATTTGCCACAAGGTGTAATAACAGGATTTCCCCCCAAGATAGATCACGGCAGCTCACTAATCACAAACTCTGGAACGTCATCATCACGAACTCTCCAGTCAAACCTCAATAGCAATTACCCTGTAGCATGGTAGCAGAGGTCTGGTTTTTTCCAGCTGCGTCCAGAAACATACCATCATTATAGCCACTACTGATGAGGGTGACCCGTTACTTCCTACCGGGCATTCTTGTACAGATTTGGTGTGAATGATCAGGAAATTATACCACATACAATGGCGGTCAACTGGAATATTGCATGTGACTGGAAGGAATCCAGACAAAAGTATCACATCAGCGCAGCCGCTGCAGGGCCAGAATATTGACTGTCGACACTCAGGAGCGTATACCCACCATTACCTTAGGGTAGGATCCATTGTAAATGCGGAAATGGTTCCTGTGAATCATGGGAGACATGCTTGAGACTTTAATTATAACTCTTGGCGTTGGTAAGGTATTGAAGTACCATAGCTTTAAGCGCTCACGAAGGGGGAGATAGATTCCTTCGCACCGAAGTATTACATGTAACATGATTAAGTCAGGTTTCGACAACTTTCAAGAAGGACAGAGGTTATGAAGCGTCAGGGAGTCGAATGCTTTGTTTTTACTTTCTTCATATTCGCGCAAAAGTGCAAAAATTCCGACTTCTTTTTTCCACTTTTAGTATTTCTTACTCCTTTTTTGCGTTAAATCACTTGATTTTGTTGTTCATACGTTTGTAGCAGTGACGACCCCTCAGAAATACATGTAGGCCTATGTATGTGTTTCACACATGTGTCACCCCAAGTCACCAACGTTGAGCTCAAGTCAGGTCGTCAAATCGGAAGTAAGTACATTATTCATGTTATAAAGTGCAGCATAAAAAACAGAAAAATGTATTTAGTCAATAAAACTAGCCACATCTTCATAATCCAGTGCATAATGTCACAGGTTAATGTATAAAGATCTGAAGAGATAATCTTGTACACATCTACCAAAAGCTGATCATCATATATTTCATGTAGACAACAGTCCTGATGATGTCCGCCGCATTAATAACTGCCCGAGGGGAGGGGAAGTTATCAAGCCAATATGACAGCATTCCTACTCCAACTCGGCTTGTGGAGTATTGACCGATTCGACATGTAGCCATGGCTTTACAGTAGTGTGCAAAAATATTAGAACACTTGCCATGAACTGGAAAACGAAGTATTATTTAAAGCCCCACTGTATTGAATTTTACGATATTTTCAAAATGTTAGGAGAGTGCACATAGAGGTCTCATGGCCTCCTTAGGTGCCCAAAATGCTTGCCTCCATACCAACTTCAGAGAATCAAGGCCTAGTTTTCAGCACAGATTAGAAAAAACGACAGGGCGAGCTCTAATGTATTCAGATGGAGCGTAGTGCATTTTACATTACACTGACGTCGTGACGTCGTGCACTGACGTCAAGAATCGCGGCGATGATTTGTGCTTTTGAAATTCAATACAGTGGGGCGTTAAGTGAAATGACCCCAATGTAGCCATGAAACCATCGTTTCTTTCATTTATAATGGAACCCTCAACCATACTGACATTGCATATTAAAATGAATGTTCAAGAGACACCTGCATGATACCTTTGTCAATTTCTTGGGAACACACTGCATTTTGGAAATGTTGAATAACTCTAAGGAAACTCTCTGGAATGAGCTTCTGAGAGCGTGGAATAACACTGGGGTGACACTCTTAGAAAATACATAGACACAGTGCCAGAAAGATGTGCTGCTGTGACTGCTGCCAAGGGTGGGGGTGGGGGGCATACTAAGAGTAAAATGTTAAAAAAAGACTGGACTGATAAATTCCTAGGAGGAAGAATCTCAGTACCTTTGCCTTTACCTTTTGCAATGGCAGGAAAGTGAAATCCATGCTCTGGGACCAAATAAAACATCAACTTTCTTAAGATTTGCCAAGTGTTCTAATATTTAGCACACTGCTGTACCTGATACATGTACCAAAATTGTCCTCATTTTGGCTTGGTCGAAAACTAGTTTTTGATATATTGGAATCGTCTTTTGATTCATCAAGCATCAGAAATGACGACAGAGCCAACAATCTCTGGTGAACTTCTCTTGCAAATGGATTGAATATAGATCGAAACTTTCTTGATTGTTGTTTCAACGCACACAAAGCTAACCCCCCTGACCTTGACATTTCTGACATTCAATCGAAGAGTTCGTGTTATTTATAAGATGTACAAGAAAGATTTGAAATTGGAAATGATCCTCTTTCATTTGTAAGATATGCACCATGATAATCGATCGAGGAATCTTGTTCAATCCAATAACTAATCAAATCTTTTTCTTTATTAACATCTATGTCAGCACTGTATCCAGACTCCCTATAAGTGAGTTTCACTCCTGGATGTGAATTTTTTTGAACATTGTTTAGACATAAAAAAACGACACTTCCACACTAAAACAAAAACGCCTACCATGTAATCATATCAGTGTACCACCAGTATCGGTACCATAGGATACGATATTTCATTGAAGAAACCGAAACTTAGACTCCCACAATTTTTGTTCAAAACCTTGATAGGGCAATGACTTCAAGTAAATTATGTGAAATCCTGCCATTCATTATCTAGTTATGCGACAGCTCGCGGGTCCACAGGATCAAGAAAAGGGGTTTGCCTTTCTTTGAATCTCAAGAAAAGAGAACGGTCCGGCATTCTGGGGGAATTAAGCTCATGTCTTAGTGGAAGTACCCAAGAGAATCTGCCGTCTACAGCGAGCAAATCCCTAATCCTGGTATAATACATTTGGTTACTTAATCCAATAAATCGATGGAATATCATCAAGTTGCTAAAGTAATGAACAACATGCTATTATAGGTCACTTTGACTTGTCAAAAGAGATTGATGGTGTGAAGTCGTAAGCCACGAAATGTCTGATTGATTTTGGTTCTTCATCACTAGGAAAACTGTGGCTTTCTGTAGGTGTTCTTATGAAAGTAGGCCATGCGACTAAGATATGGCCGTCAACTTGCGAAAAGGCTGATGATAGGAAGTTAGCAAGGGGTGTGTATGTCAAAGAGAATTGAACAAGAAAGTGACAAACAGAGTTACAACTGCAGAAAGCAACTAGGATGGATAAGACAGGCATCCAGTGTATTGCAGTCCAAGCAACATGTTACTTCAATTTTTTCTTCGGTTTGTCAAAAAGAACTGTGTGTAAGGTTGCAATTGGAGAAAGTAACTGGGTTGGATCAGACACGCATCCAGACCTTAGCCATTTTCCTTACAAAAACCCCCACTTTGTTTCGTCCATTTTTGTACTGCAGTCCAGCCAGTACATCATTTCAATTTTTTCCCCATTTTTGTAATCTTAATTCCAGCAACTCGTACACATAAGGTACAGTATTTGAGTATTTTACTGAGAGTGAATGACTTTCGGCACACAAGACAGGCCAGATACTGTGTCACACCACAGAAAGAGCAGTAACAATACGAAAAATATTGAATTATCAGGTGATATGGAAAAATTTTGATTTGACAAAGGCATACTACCAGAGAACATATCGGCCAGGAGATATGGACAAAAAGTAAACAATGACATGTTATTCACAGATTCTCGCAGAGAGCGAAAGTAAATATTCACGACCGATCCCTTCAGGCTGGTTCCCAGGACAAGACGAAATTTAATAATGTGGTATTCAGGGACAACATCCCTTGGGCTATGGCCTAGCCGTGATTGCTAATATCACTGATGTGTGGCTGGGACTCGAGTTATTGCCAATACATATCGGAATCTGATAGAACATGCATTGATGACAAGATGAAGTTGGTCCCAGTGACAAATGCAAGCTTGACAACTGACGTCTACCATTATTGTCACCAAGGAATGTTTTACTCAGTAAAGAAAGATTTATTCACAACGTACAAAAATGGATCACAAATTAGAGAAGCTCCATAGTAAAGTAAAGGAATATCACCGTAGAATAGGAGAGGCTCGGAAAAGAAAACCTGTACGTGCATACGGTCATCTCCATGTTGGCTTGGATCGGAACTTTATGCGTCTTCCTTGACTGCAACATACATGGAATGAAACAAGATTCCTTTTATTGGTACCTGCGATAGGGGCGTAGGCGCGGGGGGTCAATGGGTGAGGTCAAACATTCAGCTTAGTCAGGTTTTCATGCCAAGTCTTAAGAAAGTTTTAGACTAAAACCAATATTTGACCTCCCTCCAAGTTTTATCTTAAAACCCGCTTAAAACTGTCTTAAGAAAGTATTAAAACCTGAGTATTAAAACTCCTCGAGTTAAAACTTCGTTAATCCCAGCAGGAAGCCGAAGTTTTAAAAATTGTAATGGAAAATGAATTGGGTGAAGTTTTAGTCCCTAGGGACTAAAACCAGACTAAAACCTGCAGAGGTCAAATGTTTGGATTAAGGTTGCAGCTATGTTTGCCATCCCAGTTACCAGCTGTAGCACTCAGAAGAGCTGAAAACTTTGACAGTACACCTGCCTATACTAGAGAGCCAATTCAGAGACATCTTTGACTGAATGAAAGCCAAGAATTAAACAGATTCCATGAACCTCAGGTTTTAACAAAGTTTTAGTCTAGGTTTTATCCAGGTTTTAACGAAGTTTTATTGACGTCTTAATCTGAGACAGGTTTTAGGAGTTCAGATTAAAACCTACCAAGTAGGATAAAACCAGGATTATCTCAGTTTTAGCTTAATCCAAATATTTGACCTCACCCACTGGGTGCACGTGCACCTCCCCACAGCGGTAAGAGAGTTCAGCTCTGGGCAAGCAGAAAAAAATCAAAATTTGTAATCGTGTAAATTTTTGCTAAGAATAGCACTGAAATCACGTCTCAGAGCATCTAGAATCCAAAATTTTTTTGGGTCCCCTCCAGAACAAACCTTTGTTACTCTTCAGCGTAGCCTACTGTGAAATTTCATGCCCACGCTGCACGAGGAGTTCCGATTTCACAAAAATGGGCACCTCCCCAGGCTCAGACCAGCCCACGCCCTATCAGCACCTTGTTTTGACAAGATTTATATTCGGCTCTCCAGCCAGCCACGGACAGAACACGACAAATGTGAGGACAGCAACTACCAAACCATAATGAAATACAACAATACCGTCCACAACAATACGGTACAGTCTTTTCTAGAGTTTCAGATTGTAAAGTTCCACTTGAAAAAGACCCCGGTTGGGGTCGAAAATTCGTGAATTCTGGAGATTGACTTCTTGCTTATTATCATTTTGTGTGTCAATTTTGTGCTATTCTGTATCTTGGGTCCAAAAATCAAGGTTGTAAATAGTCTTCTCCCACTTCTTAAACTGCCATTGCAGATGCACAGCACAAGTGTCCAATTTCCATCATGAATTAGAGTCGTGGGTATGCTTTTAATCATGGTTCAATTAACTATTGAAGATGAGGTCCCCAAGAAACAAGCAAAAATTCATGCTCACATTTTCATCATTTTCTTTTTGACAGAGAATAATTGCTTTTGGTGAAATCATGAAGCAAAAATTTAAATCCTATAGAAAATTGATAGCCCAAATCACATGACTAAAACCTAGGGAGAGCAATGAATTAGATGAATGCAGCTCAGGGAATTGATGTAAATTATTCTATTTCTTTTCATACCCTCAAATCATCTTGGTGGAACTCAAGATTTGAATTTATAATGGGAGGAATGGGGGATAAAAGGGGGCTGCTGTCCCTTATAAACAACAATTTCGATGGTTTCTGGCAAGATGGATTTTTTTCCGGATATGCTCGAAAGTAATTTAACTCCTAGACAATGTCTTTTCATAAGGCAGTCACGTTTTTCAAGAACTGTCGGAAGTCTGGACTCGGACCAGAGAAGACTGTTGAAAACTGCAGAATGTATCAAACTGTCTAATCAGAAGGACGAACAGGCCCAGAAAACTAATCGAATCTGATCATGATGCAAAGGGTTTTACACCACTGTGGTCAACCTTGTATGGGGCTTATTCATATGACTGTAATAGGCCTATCTAATTCAGCTCCGATGAATTTCAATGTAGAGAAAGATTTAAAATTTTGCAAAATTAAGTAAATTTGTGTATAATATGCAGATTTGGTCATCAAACTGGAAACTTCTGGCTGAAGCCTAGGTCACAAATGCACCGGGCCCCGTACGATTTTCTCCACCCAGCAGCTTGCTGCGGATTTTAGAGACTGAAACTCGGATCTAAGATGAATCATGCCGAAATCGCCTCAATAGATAGGCGGAAAGCAGGCTGGATCAAACTGGGCACCGTAGAAATTGGCCAAAATGTCTGTTTTTACTCGCCGTACGGGCCCCGGAGTGGATATGTGACTGGGGCTATAGTCAGGTGAAAGTGCAAGGTCCTCTCAATCCTCTATGTTACAGTTGTTACAGCTTCTATCCCCCACACCGTGTCAGAAGAACACCAAGATTGAACCTAGCGAAAGCCTCCTGAAGCAGACTGGCTCAGCAAATAGTCCCAGCTACAGCTATCTTGGAAATGCAGATGGCATTAACTGTAACATATTCTCTGCGGTCCTGGAAACCATAAATCTAAATACCAAAATATATTGCAATCAATCGAGAAATCTGGGGCCATATTCATAAAAGGCTGCTAAAATAGTTGGTATCTAGGGGATAGTTGGCTTCTAACTCACTAGTTGCCTTCTTGTTAGTTGACATATAATTTTCTATTCATAAAACGGCACTAGGAACCCTGCTAGCTAGTTGCCAACTAGAAAATAATAGTTGTGAACTAGAATGTGGGGAGACTGCCAAACCACAAAAACCACAGGATGTCAGTTTCAATTTCAAAAGGTTGACTGTTTACTTTGAGGACACTGAGGTCATAGGTTCTGCAGGGGATGATGTTTTATGCATTGTGGCCTATGGCTGATATTTATAAAAGCTAGCAAATGCTTTTACTTTGAATTGTAGTGTAATTTTAGGCTACCGGTACTTCAAATATCAATGATTCTAATTTGATATTTGGTCATCATTGTAGATGTTCTCATTGCCATTTTATCGTTCCATTAACAACAAGAGGAGATTGAAAATGTCATACGGTATATGAACCCTTAGGTTCATTAGATAAGAATGGAAATTTTGTCATATGTCACACCATGATGCTGATCATCAAGGTCATTGGATAATCGAAATGATCATCCTCAATAACATAAGTATGGGTGATATTAATTTCAAGTTTGACGTTGACGTCGACCTCTTATCATCTAATGTAGGCCTACGTCATTGCATTTGAAACATGATGGGTTATGGCTCTCCAAGAATGTTATGAAATGTTCCCGATGCGTAATATTGCGGGGCAAGGAAGACTTGCCGATAAGGAAGAAGAGCCTTATTGTTTCGTCTTGTTGGATGCTCGATATCTGGGGTGACTAAGTCCGTGATGAACATTATTCCTTCCCGTGAGAATCTATATCTTCAAATCGCTGAAGATATAGGGTTGCCGTTCCGGCGGTCTCTAAATACTCGTGCTCGATGTAAGCACGGTCCATCTCGCCAATTTCCGCAATCTCAAGGAGCCTTCATGCCATGTTGTCTAAGCAGGAAAATATAATAGTTGGCAACTAGTGACTTAGAGGTACCCCAGATCACCTCTAACTTTAGCAGCCAACCTAGCATGCAACTAGGCCTAGCAATCCTCTATGTTACAGCTGTTACAGCTTCTATCCCCCACACCGTGTCAGAAGAACACCAAGATTGAACCTAGCGAAAGCCTCTTGAAGCAGACTGGCTCAGCAAATAGTCCCAGCTACAGCTATCTTAGAAATGCAGATGGCATTAACTGTAACATATTCTCTGCGGTCCTGGAAACCATAAATCTAAATACCAAAATATATTGCAATCAATCGAGAAATCAGGGAGCCATTCTGATCAATTGGTTACATATACCATGCAATCACTGATAGGCCACTATCATATCATTTGGCTGATAAATCTCATGTCTCGTATGAATGTGTAGTCTCTAAATGGATACATGACCGCCGATATGAGTTTCAAGTTACCATATGGATTTCTGAAAGCATCTCCTATCACTAATAATCAGCGCGGCATTACACCTCAACTTTCACTTAGGCCAAGTAAGGACAGAGTAAGCAATGCTTGTGTTTCTCTCACCTTGGTACACAATTAGCGTGTTCGTTTACTTGCCTGGGCCTCCCCGGAGTAAATTTCTGAGCGACCGTCGCGCATGCTCAATAAAGCCACATTCACGAACGCTGTTGGGTCTCACCCGTGTAAGTTTGCACCACGTGATCAGGCAAACTGACGGCAAGCAATGGCACTGACACACCAGCAGACGACATGGACGACCAGAAGATGTAAGTCGCCCTAGCAGCAATTTTATCCTCCCTATCTGCATCTATAGTTGCATGCTAACCATTATTTATATCCAGTTTGGGTAAAAATGGTGGATTCGGCACGTTCGACGCCATTGTGTTGAAAGGCATTCTGGGATACTTCCCCCAACTAATCACCTCGGCGAGGTGATTACTTCGGGCAGGCCCGACAGACCCCAGATCATGACGTCACACGAAAAAGAACGCCGATGGGTCTCACCCAGGTGAGGCCCAGGCAAGTAAACGAACACGCTAAAGGTACTGCCACACTAAAGTAATTCTCAAAACGTCCTGTCCGGTCCTAAAAATCGTAAAATGTGGTTGGCTACCAATGGGGATCAGAGTGCAGCACATCGTAACCATGTCCTATACAATGGACTCCCTTTGTGTGGGAAATTGATCAGGACCTGAATGTCACTTTCATTTCAATAGTTTTAACCACTAGTGACACCTATTGAGGCAGTGAGTTATCGTCCTCATTGACACACCATTCTTTGCATTGGAGTGCGGCTGACGAACAACTGTCAATAGATGATCGACCACTGGCATGGTTGCCAACTACTCCATGGCTGGTATTCATAAAAGTTAGCAAATGCTTTTACTTAAGATTTGCACAGCAGTGTCCAATGTAAATGTACTACAAAAGTAAAAGCATTTGCTAGCTTTTATAAATATCAGCCATTGGTTCACCCTCGTGTTGATTTTGGCAATGAAAGTCTGCAAACCAAAGTTCGAAAATTTAGACTAGCAAAACCATTTACTTTAGTCGTAAGTGTAGTCACCAGTGGGGCTTTAACTTGCAACAGCGACCAAAGTGATTATCATTTATTGACTAATTCACTCGGCAGCAATTTACTCCTCTTTGATCTTCTCGGTGTGGTTATTTGCATAAGTCATACAACGTTAGATGCCTGCCAGCTTACTTGGTTCATCTCATTTAAGCATTCTATTTGATTTAAAATTGAGATCTTAACTGTATAGACGACAGCTTTGTGGCAACATCTCATTTTCAACTTTTTTTAAAAACATTTGATGTTTCTCATTTCAGTATGCATTCAAGATTTCAGTGTTGACGTTTGCTGTTGATTGTTAGGAAAATCTCTTTTTTGTTGCTGTTCAAATTGTTACTGAACGTAACATTCTGGATTGGCTGTCAAATGTACCGCAAATTAGGGTAAGGTAGCCTATCTTGGTCTTCGATTGATAGACACCAGAAACCAATTCCTCAGAAAAATCCCAGACACCAGTGAGACTTCCTTGAGGAAGATTTTCTTTGAAAATCCTAAAGAGATTTTTTTGGTGACGACGAAGTCATGAAAAGACTCGTGCCGATATGGAGTATTTCCTTGCAGAGGACCAAATTGTGCAACATTCATGGTATATCTTTAGCCAAGGGCAGTTAACCATTGATGTTACTCATGCAATTAAAAAATGGTAAGATATTCTTCCAGCGTTATTTCGAGATAGAGCCATGAGTAGCAACACAGCAAAGTTAGCAGAGAAGTATTGAGCAATACATGCATGCTCGGTTTTTCTCCTAACTTCGGATGGCCACATAGATTCTACTAGCCTCAAGTTATACCAGTTTGCCACTTCTATGAACTGTACAATGCACCAAAGCATCTGTTCAATGTTGGTTTTTCAGTACTCTGCTACCAAAAAATCGCCACGTTTTACCGTTTGCTGCAGGGGCTGTGATAAAAACATGATTTACCATCCATGAACAAATAATGTCCTTTTTTGCTGATGCCAAGTGAAGATGCCAGAGGCACCAGCAATGTGGTGAAGAAGCAACCAACAGTTTGAGACCTAATGGGAGATGCTCCGAGTACATACAGAAAACCTATTCTGCTGTATTTGCACTAGAAGAGGATACTTCGTATACAAGTACACCTTAGAAATATTTGATTGAAAGTAAAATTAACTGTCACAGTGAAAAGTTAATCGATGATGACACCACGAAAGCCTCACGAATATGATACCGGTACTGCAACATACTATTTTGTCTCATAGCCTGGAGCAATATTCATAAATTTGTCAACCTGTCGTTACATGAGTACTATGTGACACACACAGTAGATGAAGAAAGGTCACCTTGGCAAAGACAACCAGCTTGACACTCTTCTCTCGCTTGAATGAGACCCAGGAACAGCGTGGTCACTTGTGAGTAGACCCTTCTGTGTGAGTAAGATGACGACCAATAACCCAAGGGGCAGCGCAGCTGTGAAATACAATCTGACAGATGGATCAAAGCAGCCAGAAGCACCATCATAGAGTAAACAGCAGCTTGTGATCTAGCCAAGAGCAATGACCAGGAATGACTACTGGCCATACTTCCAAGACTCCTCTCTTCCAGACTGTTCAGGAGCTACTTTATCCACATTCTTTTCTACCATGTTTTTCAAACAGGGATATTTCCACAGATTGGAAAGAGGCACGCCCGCGAGTGAATTCGTGTTTTTGTTTGTTTGTCATCAGAAAAATCTAAATGTCTCTTCGCAATAAATGTAGCCAAAACAACTCAACTTCCTCCAGCAGATGATTTCTGAAAGAACCCCTGCTGTGGACTGCGGAACTGACAACACTTCTATCATTGAGCTTCGGGGCCGTCGCAAAATNGAAGCCCACTTCATCTTTTTTGAAAAAATTGACATCACTCTTTTTTGCAGTCTTCAGAAAGGAACAAGGTTCTGGCTACATGGGCCTACTATGGACTGTATGAGTCAGAGCTGTAAACGTCCCTAGATCGATGAAGCCAATGTCAAGTGCCCACTTCATCTTTTCAAGGGGCGGAGGGGGGTCAGGGAAAAGATGAAGCCACTTCGTCTTTTTTGGCATCAATGTAGTTTGAGACGGCCCCTTACAGTGTTATGACAGAAGTTGACAGGAGATGGGATACCTGAATTCATCTTCACCAATGGCAGCGAGAAACCTTCTGGTGTGATCTTGACGGCGATAAAATCTCTGATCACTGCATAAGAAATGGTGAAGATGAACGAGGGCTGAGAATGGAAGAGTGTGATTTAAACCTGTCACAAATCAGACCACTGATGAATACTCCTCGTGCAAGAGTGCTAATTTGCATCGTACATCAATCACCATTTGGATGTCATCTGATAGCTCAATGCTAATTTGGGTTAGCACACACAGTACGTAGCAATGCTAGATGGAGCATAAACATGAACACGTTCGCTTTTTTACAGACATGATCAATGGCTTCCCATTTTCATGCAGTATTGATGAGAAATATTCAGAAGTGGACACGGACACTCAGGTTCATTTTTGGAGACTTGTCATACATTATTTTTTTTTAAATGAGTCACATGGATATTACAAGACACACTGGTGTGACGTACTTGGAGAAAAACCTGATCGCTTGATGAGCATTTTTGGCTACACCAGCGACTAAGGATACCGATGCATACGACAAAATCTCAAATATGAAGTAGAGATGTGCTGGCCTACTACCAAAAATAAAGATGTCAATTTTTGATACTACGCAGGTTTAATGAAAGATTCCGTCACACAGGCATGTAGTTTATTTTAAGAATTCCTGTTGGTTTAAAAGATAGACTACTAATGGTGTATGTTACGATGTCAACAAACATAAAATTCATAAAACTACTTCAGTCTCTATGTGTGACACTTATCCTTTGTCCAACACAAAAGATAAGTATTACACTTTGACTTAAGTATGTTTATGAATATGGACACAGAGGAAGATTTTCGCCCAAGTTCATTGTAATGGGCAGTACTTATCACCCTCCATTCGCGATTTGATGGTATTGTGATCAAAGTGCCAAGCACACACCCAGAGAGATTGCTCCCTCAGCCGAGAACAAGTTAGTCAATGCAAGGGTTCGCGATGCACAAGTAGTTGATATACTGCAGCAAATCATCGAGTGGAGCAGAAAGTTACAAAGTTGAGTAGCCTATCCTGAAGAAAAAGAAACAGGCCACCATGGTAACCCACTTGCTATGGATCTTGATATTCAATCAAGGAAGTTTTACAAGATTTCATGCCCTGGGAAAAGCAGCTTATTTTCATCACTTTATGTGATTGGGCACATTGTCTTATTTTTTCTCAGCCATGCATCACTTGAATTGGTCAGCGGCCGGAATAGAGCTAAACCTGTTGATGGGAATGGTAACAAATTTATTTGGTCGGTGGCCCATCACCATCAGGTGCTCACTCATATTGGGGATAAATTGACTTCTGTTTTTGCACTGATAAATCGATGAAAGAATTTCGGTTACGAATTTTTTTTCACCTTGGTTGGTGGTTGTCTCCTTTAGGTGTTGAACAACGACAGTAAGTTCCTGATGGAATTATCCTCACAACTTAGGGTCCTGGTTATGTTATTTTGCCATTTGATCAAGAAATTCTGTAGTCCATTTAATTTCCCAAACTAAATTGAAAGTAATGTGCACAGGAAATTGCCTATAGAAAGTCTGATGTATTGAACAGAGTTCACTTGATCGAATGACAACAACACTCAGTAGCAGCATTAAATGGATTTGTAAGCTCTGAACCGGCTGGGTCACCAATAATATAAGCAATTTGTGATGTTCATGCACAGGACTTAAGTGGTGAGTCACGAAAAAATCACGAATGACTTCATCAATAAAGTTATTTCGGACTTCGATCAGCCAAGCATGCCCATTGAGGAAATAGATGTACATCCATCGATCACAGCACCTTGTTATTAATCGACAATGACTTTATGGTAATAATTACCTTTCTTTTACATTTATTTTCATTGAAAGTGGACACCTGATGGGATTTCAAGTTGTATGTGACGCAATGGGCCGTATGCATAAAAATGAAACATTTACTTCTAGCAAAAGCAAAAAGTAAAAGCAGTTGCTAGGAGTCAAAAGTAAAAGTAAAAGCAATTACTTGGTTTCAAATGCTTTTTTAGCAAAAGCATTTACTTTTGGTTTTATGCATACGGATGGAAGAAATTGCTTCAATTTTGAAGTAAAAAGCATTTGCTTTTTTTATGCATATGGCCCATTGAAGTGGTAGTCATTTGAAAAACTACACATCATGATCAATTACCAGTAATGGGAACGCAACAGGAATAGGATATGTTCATTTTTCACCACTCTTCAGTAATTCTCCCTTCTCTCATGATTACTTAAATCTCATTTTGACTGTATACTTCAATCATGTTGAAACACTTTGGGGGGGGGGGTCATTGCGGCATCATCTCAACAGAAACCAGACAGTTCTAACTTCAGCAGTACACCACAACACATACGATTGCCAAAAGTAAGGAACAGGGAGAAAGATCAAAGTAGCAATTGGCAGATCAACTATAAGCCAGATGAGTGGAAAAGCGTCAATTCGTTCAAGCAAAAAAGTAAAATCTGCTTCAATGACACAGGGGGATTTCATAGAGCAAGAAGTTAACTGAAGCAGTTTGTTTGATTGACAGGTTATGACTCAGTCTCTAGGAATCAATGTCCATCACATAAAATCCATAATTGACCTGAGAAATCTCCCTAAAAAGAAGAACCAATGCTGAATCACTGCTTTTTTGTAAAACATTCTGGGAGATGGTTGCATGAGGTCCAGACAAAGATTACCAGTGAAGGTAATTTTATGTGAAAATGAATTAAATCTCATGGGTAAAAGTCAACCTGTCGGATTTTCAATGGGGACCGTTACCTACTGCCTCAATAGGTGTCACTAGTGGTTAAATCTATTGAAATGAAATTGACATCCCGGTCCTGATCAATTTCCCACACAAAAGGCGCCCATTGTATAGGACCTGGTTTCGGTGTGCTGCCCTCTATCATTGCTAGAATCCCCATCAGAGACCTTACATCAGACAATACTCTCGGCAACACACGTGTTCGGAAACTAAATTGACTACAGAACATGATAGTGACATAGGAAGGACACACCAGAACTCTTCCACCTGTGAATCATGACAGGCCACTCGTCTTCATTTTCAGAAACTAAGCCAGCAATCTGACAAGGCTGCAACTTGTCGTCATTGACCATCACCTATCTCATCTTACACCAATTCAAGCATTCACCTTA
Organism: Notospermus geniculatus; assembly: GCA_002633025.1. NCBI lineage: Eukaryota > Metazoa > Nemertea > Pilidiophora > Heteronemertea > Lineidae > Notospermus > Notospermus geniculatus. The sequence continues at coordinate 189,310 of NMRB01001235.1, forward strand.
TAAAGTTTTACCTCGGCACCATCCAGAAGAGTAAACCCCATCCTCCCACAGCAGGGCTTTGGTCTCGTTCCTCTTCATACACTCGCACACAAAGTGGATGAAGAGGAGCGAGGTAAAAACCTCTGCTGTGGGAGGATGAGTAAACCCATATCGCCAATGACGGGCCACCCATCCCTGCCCTAAGACGATATCCAAGGACTCTTGGAAGCATTCTTCACAGACCTAATAAAGCGAATCAACACTGAAATAGGCTGCATATAAGATATGGGAATTAACCAGGATTTTCCACAGTTTCTTCGATAATCACAACATGGGGAACCAGTCTGTAATTTCAGCACCCTAACTCCCTAGGCTAAGTTTCCTTTATCGCATTACTTGAAACTAATTTTGACTTTGCACTTACAAATGAACCAATAATGGTGTGACAAAAGTCTGAATCTTATCCCATTCTTGTGATGCTACTTGCCGGCGATGTGATAACATGTCATAAGCCGCCAAGGAAGTCGTAGCTCTTAGCGACATACTTAACCCCATTTTCTCTAATAGGCTGCTATGACAGGAGTAATTTATGTTAGGGAGAGAAATTGATAGTTCTTAGGGTTCTCAGGCGGGAAAGAGCCACAGCATGCCACGCCTAACTGGATTCCTACAGTATCGCTATGGTATTTGGTTCATCTTCTTACCAATGACCTTTTTGGAGTTACACGGCAGAAAATGTTATAAGAGGATTGCCTTATATGAAAAGTGGCCAGTTTTTACATTATTGTGAGCTTCTCTCACGATTAGGACTTTGGGAGACGGCATCTCACACCAGTCCACACCTGGAGCAAAATGAGCTGCTGGAATGTGATCGAAGACAAGTGAACATGTCATGCGATTGAAGGATGTCACGTCTTAGCCGGCCTAACCCTATAACATGATGACCCCAAAGGCAGCAGAACACTGCACGTTGACAGTTAGGTTTATCAGCGGAGCCCAGAGCCAATGAAGAGGCTGGTTCAGTAATGCAGGGGTAAGGTCAAGATGTCAACACCTCTTAATAATACTTCAGTCAGTTCTGAGTCTATGTGGAGGGACAGAAACTGGCAATGACTTGGCATTTTTTTAGCAAAGCGAAAAAAAGGATGGCAGTTGCTCTATCTCTCCCTATGCCCTTTCGTCCACAGCTTGAAGGTTATATTATCAGCACACATATATACTAAAATCCACCGTAAAAGCCAATTTCAAAGTATAATGAATAGGGGAAACTTATTCATAAAGCCCCCGCAACTTCAGGACTGCTAACTATTGTCCGTTTGCGGCCAACCTATTGTTCACTATCAGGCTGACAAAGGATTGTGGGAGGACTTGTGTCCACCCTTAAAATGTCGGGGGCTTTGTGAATAAGGGCACGGCAAGGGACCTAAAGGCCTGTCTACACGATCATACATTTGTTCAAAACATCATCATACATTTGTATGATGATGTCCAAGCTTGTGTGTCGATTTCTGTCATAAGAGGATTGCCTCATATGAAAAGTGGCCAGTTTTTACATTATTGTGAGCTTCTCTCACGATTAGGACTTTGGGAGACGGCATCTCACACCAGTCCACACCTGGAGCCAAATGAAATGCTGGAATGTGATCGAAGACAAGTGAACATGTCATGCGATTGAAGGATGTCACGTCTTAGCCGGCCTAACCCTATAACATGATGACCCCAAAGGCAGCAGAACACTGCACGTTGACAGTTAGGTTTATCAGCGCAGCCCAGAGCCAATGAAGAGGCTGGTTCAGTAATGCAGGGGTAAGGTCAAGATGTCAACACCTCTTATTAATACTTCTGTCAGTTCTGGAGAGTGTATGTGGAGGGACAGAAACTGGTAACGACTTGGCATTTTTTAGCAAAGCGAAAAAAGGGATGGCAGACTTGCTATATCTCCCTATGCCCTTTCGTCCACAGCCTGAAGATTAACAATAGCCACGTCACTTCTTTACATTGACTCCGACCTTTTAATATTATCAGCACACATATATACTAAAATCCAGCGTAAAACCCAATTTTAAAGTATAATGAATAGGGAGGGACCTTATTCATAAAGCCCACGTAACTTCAGGACTGCTAACTTTGTCCATTTGCGGCCAACCTATTGTTCACTATCAGGCTGACAAAGGATTGTGTGAGGATTTTAGCACAAAGTGACACGAGGATTTTACCCTTAAAGTTCGGGTGCTTTGGGGCCTTTAGGGAGTTTTCGCAAAGCCACCGAAACGCCAACGCCAACGCCAACGCCAATCCCACTGTTCGACACCGAACAAAAGGATTGACGTTCGCGTTGGCATTTCGGGGGCTTTGCTAAAACTTTCTATTCACAAAGCGCCCGTAACTTTAAGAGTACGTTTATCCTTTGTCAGGCTGATAGTGAACAACAGGTCGCCCGGAAATGGACAATAGTTTACGCACTCTGTAAAATTACGAGAGTTTCTGGAACCATGGAGAAAATCCCATGCGTGTTGTTGAATTTCTCCGTGTCTGTTTGGAGAACCGGTAGCTTTGATGATGTTGCCCAAATAAAAGAAGCACCAACTTGAGCAACCAGCAAACACTGACAGTCCAACACAAAGTGACACTTATTTAGCCTACACAATCAAATATCTGTCCATGAACATCATCACACAAATGTATGATGATGTTTTGAACAAATGTATGATCGTGTAGACAGGCCTTTATTCACAAAGCGCCCGAAGTACGCACTCTGTAAAATTACGAGAGCTTCTGGAACCATGAATGTGGAGAATACCCCATGTGTGCTGTTGAATTTCTCCGTGTCTGTTTGGAGAGCCGGTAGCTTTGATGATGTTGCCCAAATAAAAGAAGCACCAACTTGAGCAACCAGCAAACACTGACAGTCCAACACAAAGTGACACTTATTTTACATTAGCTGTCACTTCTTTAGTGCTGAAGGCCACAGTAAATCCACTTTCCAATTGTCGACTTGACCATGCAAATGCAATATCGAACCAAAGTCCGTCATAAATGTGAGGCATTGGGCAGTTGGAAAGGAATCTCTGCAATGGCTGTGAGCTCATGCAGATAAACCGACCCAAAACTCAATTTTGTTCCTATTTCATCTCATCTGAAATAGACATATATGATTATCTCTAAGCTGCTGCCTCAATTGGATGTTTAATTTCGTACATCGAGAGATGAACGTGCCGATAGAGCTGGAGGGTAGTGCAATTATAGCAAGTTGGATTGGAAAGCTCGACAAAGAAATGGCAGAATTGGCTGACGTTGCTACCATTGGATGGGAGTAAATCAATCTTCAATACTGGCATGTGAAGAAATTCTTCTCAACTCAAATCTCCATGACAAAAGAACTTGCCTGAGGAGAGCACAAAAATAAGAGATAGGCACAAACCTCGTCCTTCAAAAAAAGACCGATTTTTCATTAAATAACTTCCTTTTTTCTAGGGTGGTTTTATCAAAGAGTTCAGGGCTGTTTATGTCACGTTTGGGAAAGGTGAATGCAGATGTAGGATGCTGTTTGACCTTTCAAATGGTAAACGTCGTACTGCGTTACCTCAATAGTACACTACATGTACATGTACATGTATGTTTGTATTCGATTTTTTCCGTCAGGGCCGAAGCCATAGCATTATTGGCCCTGGTAAACACGGAAGAGGCCATCTCAAGCTACTCATGTTCCTCACTTGGATGGGGTCTTTTACTTGCCCTTGCAAAGAAACAAGGTACAACACTCTTAAAAAATTCTCGTCGTACTGACAAGCTGGGACTCGTTCTCAGAATATGCTTAAATTGACAGGGTCTATCTTGTCAATTGACAAGTTTTTAACTTGTCATCCTCGGAAAAGAGACATCTTATCATTGAAACAACTACATCTCGTCATTCAGGCTACACAAAAATTAAAAGTTATGCGCCAAGATACCGTTATGCGGTAGCTACAAGCACTAATAACAGGTACATATGAAAGAAAAACTCTCCCAAATTTCAGAATTGGCCCTGGTAAGCACGGAAGAGGCCATCTCAAGCTACTCATGTTCCTCACTTGTATGGGGTCTTTTACTTGCCCTTGCAAAGAAACAAGGTACAAGGCACCACGGCTTAATACTGTCCCATGCGACGGACGTGAAGAGCCGGGAATGAAATCCCATATGGCCCGGGCTGGATTCGAACCCGGGACCTGCCGCTTGATGAGCGGACTGATAAGCACTCGGCTAGGGCTCCTCATGTATGTACATGATGGTAAAGAAGATACCTGCCAAAGGTGAACATTTGCAATCAAAACATGATGCCCATTCAATCACAGACAAAAAGACCATGAGGGGCCCGTTTCATAAAGTGACTTTAGGCTAATGGTGTCATTAACTTCAATGCATTTTCCATTTGGTTAAAGGTACCATTAGCTTAAAGCCGTCACTTTATGAAACAGGCCCCAGGCGAGTACAACAGGTCCCCCCCCCCCACTGTCGTAGGGTTTTATGGTCCCAGCAATGGATTCTATGAAGACCAATCCGGCAGTCGCGGAATTTTGTTCCTTGGCTTCCATATGATTATGAATATTGGGTACACCTTTGGCACCATCATGTCGCATTCCTTTCCTACCAAGAATACTTCGAGCGCCACACTTGCTTTTGCCAGTAAATAACCACTTTCATTGCCACCTGTGTCCGAAGGCATCAGCAAGAGCCACTGGCCGATTACTTGCCTATATACAGCTGAAGGGTATTTATGATAAAGCTTTGACAATAAGTGAATAATGCAAGTTCTAAAGGCTAGGCAGTAATGACATGAATTTGTCCATTACCTGCTCGAAGGAGAGAGAGAAGTCATTACCTTGGATNATGACACCTGGATTCGAGGCTGTCTCGCCCGTGGTCACGTGACAGCCTGAAGAATGTCAAGAACAGCTAGGCTACACTCATAACAAGTACCGCGGCGCGAGACCGCGAAATTCCACAGGATTTCTAAATAGGACTCGTTCCTAGGCACCGATTGCGGATGCTGGGTGATGTTCTGCTACCGAAACTGCACCCAGGGCATTGTTTTAGTGAAGATTGAGATCCTGGGTAATCTTTGTATATACCCAGGACGACATTTACCCTTTCAGCGGCACTGTTGAATACAAAGTTTCTTCTCATTCCAACAAGAGGTTGGTGTCGATGTGATTCATCATTTCCCTGTATGTTTTAAGGGAGGCGTGACTTTGCCTCAGGTCTAGCATTATCATGAATTTTAATCAACGTATAAGGTCATTGTTATTCTCCAAATTATACATATTTCACATGTTTTTCATTGAGATGCATTACAAATATATTGGTTTTAAAATGAACTGACTTTAGGGTCACAAAGATAACCACTGCTCCTGGCTGACACCAATATGAAAACCACAGACATTTTCCTTGTGGTTGAACAAAGCTTATACCACTTTTCTATTTCAAGCCTCAGTACACTAACTTTCTAAGATGATTCAAATATTCTATCAAAATGAAATCATTTTACCTACCCCTCTTTCATCTTTCAAA
>NMRB01001236.1:30917-66413 GCA_002633025.1 Notospermus geniculatus
GGGGGGGGGGGGGGGGGGGAGACTCCAGGACAATTTGTCCAACTGAGCTGTCCTAGTGGACGAAACATGCAGGGACGAAAGATATGGGGGACAAAATGTCCAGGGACAAAAAGTCTTGGGCCGAATCGTCTTCTAACCTTGTTTGGCAAGTCAGTGTCTTGACAAGTGCTGATTTTTGCCAGTCACAGCACCACCCCACGCCCATAGGATGCAGCACTTCCTCACAAAGTTATTGGCGACATCATGATGCACGCCTTGGCGAATACCGCCAGAAACGGCAGAATTCCTCAGCCATTAAGAGTCATCACCAAGGTGTTAGGAAACTCATCAGATACACGACTTTGCTTTGATCACCACTGGTCACCATAGCTACACAATCTAAGATCTTCAACACCTCATTACCACAGGAGCTAGGACGCCTTCAAGTAATCGTCAGTCCGGTAATCTACTCAAGGCAGATTCGTCATTAAGACTCGGTGTACGCTTGTTAAGAATACCGGTCACGGAGTGCAGGTATCGCGTACGTAAGATTATAAGCAGTAATCTGAGTGGTTTAAGACAGGATGCATTCGATTGGATGGAGAAATCAATGCAATGATTTCCGCTGCGAGAAATCTCTGATGGTCGAAGATAATGCCGTGATCGCATCCGGCGAGATGACCCTTGAGGCCGATCGATCAGAACGAGCGGATACGACGCACTGCTTCTTTCGGAGTTGTGGACATGAATCAGTTCTGAAATCGATGCGACCATATGTTGCTGAACTGAACAGGAGCCGAATCGTTGAGAAATCACACCACTTTCTGTTAGACTTTTCTGTCAAGACCGAAGCCATAGCATTATTGGCACTGGTAAGTAAGGAAGAGGCCATCTCAAGCTACTCATGTTCCTCACTTGGATGGGGTCTTTTACTTGCCCTTAGAAAGGTACAAGGTACAAGGAACCATGGCTTACTCTCCCATGCAACGGACGTGAAGAGGCGGGAATGAAATCCCATATGGCTCAGGCTGGATTCGGCAAGCGAGACCTGCCGCTTGCTCAGCAGACATCGTGATAACCACTGGGCTATCAAGGCTCCTACTCACACTAATGGCTGGTGGGCTACCGACACACTCAGTCAAATGTTGAGGCAACTGACAAACCATATGGGACCAAGTTGATTGCAAACATCATGTGGCCAAATTCTCGGAACTTTTCAGCAGCTGAATTCCAGTTTTCTACAGCCGAACGAAATATGAGAACACCATCAGGAGAGACAACAACATGGCAGTCCAGTACCGCCCAACGACACATCACACTCGATCCCGCGTACTTCATGTTTGAAGCAAACATCGACGCATGTATGTGAGAGAAGTGGAAACAGCTAGTTCTACACAGCAGCGCAGGTGATTACTTCCAAGCAGAGAGGCTGGTTCCATTCCCACAGCAATGGACTCAATGTTCTTGTACCATTTGTGGGCATATGTAAAGCACGATGTGAAGACCTTCACCTCTACCTTTGTGGTACGAGATACCAGAAATCCTGTTGGCAAAAGACTAGCCATTGGGGACAAAAAGAAACCCTGATAGCGTAGTGGTTATTATGTCTGCTCAGCAACTGCAGGTCCCAGGTTCAAATCCAGCTTGGGCCGTATGGATTATCACACCTAGTATCGCTGTAAGATCAAAGGCTAGAAATTCTGAAATCTTAACATCATCAAGCACACGACTGATGAAGGTGCCCAGATAGCTAGTGGTTATCATGTCCGCTTAGCTAACTAATGGCAGGTCCTGGGTTCAAATCTAGCTTGGCCCATAAGGATAGTCATCCCTGGCTCTATGATCGCAACCCTAAACCTAGATGTAATGAAGAAACTTCACAAAATGCAAGTGCTTCCTACTCCCAGAATGCCGCAGACGACACTGTACACAGCTGAATCACGATCATGCGCTTAAGTATTCAGCGCAAGTCAATCTCGACTGGGGTAAGATACTTAGACACGATATGGCAGTCCTTATCCACGTGTCCTTTGTGCGGACTCGATGGGAACCATAACGCCAGACATCTGTCTCAAAAAGTCCAGTCTCCGCAACATGCCGTGATCCCCAAACACAGTACAGTAATGCTCACGTGTGCGACGGAACTGAAGCTGGGTGAACAGACTCACTTATGTATCAAGACCATCTCAGTTTACAGTATCCAGCATCTGTCTAACTTGGCTACCAAACGAACCGTACTTCAGGGACCAGTATATGCAACCCGACAGTGTGTTCTTTGTTCTGTAACAGGGCTTGATCAAGTTATTGACTAGTTTAGAGTCTCTTCATCCTCTCTCGAGTGACTCGTTTTCCGAACTCCGCTTCATTTGCTACTCCCCAGAGATATCAAGATTTTTTTAGTACAGCGAGCGTGTTCGTCAAAAGATAAACAAGACTGCAATTGTTTCGCTATACCTCTCAACTGTTCTCAGTCAACTGAACAAGCAAGAAGTCGAAATGTGACCGCCTCTAGCGAAAGAAGGCGCTGTCGCAACCGAGGAAGGTTTAATGGCCTTACAACACAACAGCTGAAATGTATGTCTCTGTAGGTTGACAATAGTAGTGGACAGCAGTGATAGTTGAGTAAACTGATGACCAATGATGATCACTTGCGTCAAGCGCCTGCTTTTGCTGGAACAGGTCACAAATAGCGTTTGGACGTTTGTACAACAGCATCTCAACAACTCAAGTTTTCTTGGTCACGACTTTCCGACGAAAATCCGAAGCTACGAAACCATTCTGTCAAAACTGTTCACCGTTTAACTAAGATGTTATCTCATTTCTTGAGTGCTAAATTAAGCCATCAGAATCCACTTTCTAACGCCAGTATTATCAAGACAAAGTCACGAGTAATCCACGAGTAATCGCCTTTGTCCAAACGTGTCACACTCAATTCCATTTTTGGATCAAGAAACAGGATATTTTGCCCAACGTTCTTGCTCCGTCTCAACCTAAGCATGCCAACTCACACTACACATCCAGTAAAAGATGATTACACCGCACTGGATCATGGCAGTGGTACGGAAATGTGGCTTCAAGGATGAAAAGTGTGACGGCCAAATGGTGCGGTTCATTCTTTATGATAAGGATCAGGAGAACAGTTACCATTTTAGCCCGGAGGGCACAGCAGATGCTAGTTAGCGTCTGTAGAAGTGATAAACTTTGATGAATGACGGCCTTGCCAGTGGTCCATGGTTATGACCTTCCACACTGGTGGAGATGAAATTTGTTCCACTGCAATGTGGAATCTTCAATTCAAGACTATTCCGTCCGTGTTGCGGCACACCAAACATAAGACCCATTTCGGCCCTTTTGCACCCACGTATAAGGCCATCATGATGGCATTGCTTTGTTTTGCCATGTTTTTTACATCTTACGGGTGTGACGCTCACCGGCGCCGCCTGTCAGACTGCAATTCCCCATCAGTCGGAAGTATCCCCTGCAAGCCTTTGGTGAGGGCGACACACAATTCGTGACCTTACAGTCACTGACGAATACTAGTATTACTACCACTTCCTGTCCCCTTTATGAAAGGGCCTCAGCGACCTGACGATGATGAAAGCACAAACCCTTTTCATCCACATCAAAGAACACAAAATTGAATGTACGCTGACAAAGCATGTGCAGAATGACGTTGTTAACACCTACAGCGGCGCTATTTTTGCTCACCATCATTTAACCACCTATCTAGGGTTTGCGTATCGCTTAATACGAATCGCAAATGAACGAATCAATAAGATGCCTATCATCCACTCAAACTTCAAAGTTCCATTTGATATCGTATTTGTTTAAATTACTCTTACGCATAACTGCGTGCAACCGAGGTTCAGTAGTAGATGGATAGGCTGGAGTCTGACATACGCGTAATGCATCATGCCATGGTGTCATTTCTGATTTACAAATTACAAAACAATCTTGGCGGAAGCCCTCCACGCACTTGTGCGTTTTATTCTGCATTGTGCAGTAAATTTTTTGTTAATTTCCGCCATACAATATGCACATATGAAAATGTACTGCAATCCAGGCAAGGGTGTGGTGACCTTTACACAGGGTACCTGGTGAATCTTTGTTAGCGATGGCGTCACGTCAACTCTTTGCCAAACTGTTTTAAGGCACCACATTTAAACCCTGGGCACAAAAGTCGGAGCTATTCCTCCCCTGTGTCTTTGAAGATTGACATGCAATGTACAGTTCTGGATAGATGAAGATTTTTCATTTCATCTTGGAAGATCGGTTATCAAACATCTTTCGCAGCTTTCATGGAAGAGATGTCACAGCTATGCATGAGATTGATGCCTGCCTTTATGTTTGAAACAACGATGACAGAAAACAACCAGCCAAAGACTGAATGCCAGGCTGAATCCCTCCATTCTTCTAACACCAAGTTCACATTCAATGCAGCACGTTCTCCGAGTAATACGACAGATGCTGTGACGATCAAATCTCCAGCACCAGAATTCAACAAAACAGGCCCACCAGATGGCCTGCCATGCCTCTCACGCCTTACCAAACGAAGATAACACCGTCTCTTTACAAATTTCGAGGCACACGCCACGTCACAATGGGCTCGAGACCAATTAGAATGCATTCACGTCTTAATCAAACCCCAAGGGTAAACGAAAGCCATTTTCTAACTTCTCATCCCCTGCTGATTTTGACAAAGATGGGAACCCTGAGTTTGATCTGTGTCAAATTTGACGAAGGGGACATTAGGGTCCCCTTACAACAAATGTGACCCCGACACACTAAAACACGTCTTTATTGCACAAGATATGAACCAGGGGCCGGTTGCACAAAACTTATGTTAGCGCTAACATGGTGTTAGCGCTAACTTTTATGTTAGATGACGTCAAAATCCATTGTCATTTTACGTCATTTAACATGATGTTAGCGCTAACATCATGTTAGCGCTAACATGAGTTTTGTGCAACCCAGCCCAGGATGAACCAAAATAATTCCAGGAGATAAAGGATTAGGAAGAAATGTAATCATAGATTTTACAAAAGACAACCAACAACCAATAAGCCTAGGCCTACTGAAATTGACAAAACATTGGTCTCAAACTGCCAAATTTAGAGGGACTTCGTGCTGGTTTTGTGGTGACGGGTAACAAATGGCGGAACAATTACCATGATTACCAAGGAAATATCTTGGGTGATTTTGGGTAAGAATCTCATGTGAAGAACATGAAGTTGTTTACAAATCTGTCACAAGTTTCAGATTCCAACGCCTACCCGCAAGTCCCTTCACAAACGAGCACGGGAACTTTGAAACTGAGATGACACCTCACATAGAACTTTTTCACCAGTCGCTGCAACTCAACCCTAGGGATATTGGCAACCTTTGAACTATACGCCCCATCCCGCTGGACAAATTTATTCTCCAAGTAACAGCTAAAATTATTCCGGGAAACAACTGATTGGTAGGAAATTTCATTTCCTAAGACAGCTTGTCCTGATTGCCCCAAGTCAAATCATTCCCAGCAGAACAGCCGCACTGCAAATGTTTGCCGAAGGAAAAAAATGGAGGACGATTGCCATTTTGTCATCATGAAAGATTTATGTTGCTCGATCTTACGATTCTACAAAAGACAAGTCCAAAGAGGGCGCTTAATCTGTCTTGGAAATGCCATCGGTGGTCGTACCAGTATTTGCTTCCCACATGCAAATAATAAGGATTTAATTGTGTGAGGATAGTCTCTACCGACAGGGCAGAAAAACTGCGGAGACTGAGATCACAATAAGGAAGGGAAGGGAAGGGAAGATAGAGCCTGGGGCTGCTGATACAGAGAAGGATTGTTTGGATGCGGAGTTACCCATCCATTTGCTTCAGTTTGTTTAGCTGTTTTCGCCAGCGGTCTCATCTCCTAGAAAAATATTATCTAAGATAGTCACCGCGGTAAGTTCCGCCAAGAGCTGGGGAAAAGAACAAGACAGTAGGGCGTGTCTGGCATGAAACGGGTCCCTTAATTCCGGATGCACTCAAAGTACGGAGGTTTGCGAAAATGCAGAGGAAGGTGTTGGCGAACTTGCGGAAGTTCCTCATGTGCGATATTCAACTTCCAGACCACATCAGAAAGTTATAGAGGCTTCAAAATTTGAAAAAGATGAATGATGACTTTCGCAGAAAAGTTCTAAGAAAAAACACTAAAGGATAAAAGAAACTTGTCTTCGACGACCGTGGTATAAAAGGTGCACCACGCCATTCAGCACAAAAAGTGTGATGAGCGGACACTGGCTGACCTAAATACAACATCTCACTTTTGAAGGTGGATGAGCTAAAAAAAGGAACCGTCCGGTGTGGGGACGCGGGATGACATCTTCTCTATCCTGCGATGACCCCGCATAATGGCGTGCAGACGCTTTGAAAAAACGTCCTGTATCAATGAATGATCATGCCTCCGATGACAATGTCTTTACCGCCGGGCCCTGGATTCTTTATAATTCCATCCCAAAACCGGATTTCCTCGGGTTACCCTCAGACAACGGGTCATCTTCATCAGCCTCCTTTTCATTCAGGTTTTATTTCACTTTTATTCAACGCAGAAAAATGGCGTCCGCTATCAGATACGACCAGAGGAAGAAAAACAGTTTCCTTTTGAATCGTTTTTCCGTCAATGCAGGCCGCAAGGTCAGCAGAGGTTGAACTTCCTGTGGTGAGTTCAGGCCATGTTTGTGCCACTCCGTGGGTTGCCCAACCGTCAATTTCGCTGACAAAAACCTCGCATAATTCCTGTTTTATGCCAAAACATCATGGTGTGGCTATTCTTAGACGTCCATTGAAATGATAGTAGATGGCTCATCTGATTGTCTCTGGTCCATCCGTCACGCACGGCTGCACCCGCCACCTCATCTTTGCTATCTCCAGAATTTGAGCAGATGGGACGTGACAGACACGACCTGGATCACGACGACGTGAACCCTGGCAAAACACCGACAGGAGGGGCCCAGTTTTAGTGTAGCATCCACCAATAGCCCCCCAAAACATCCTTCAACACCTCAAGTCTCAAAGCGCAGCGTGAATTTGGAGCATCTGTGCGACATTGCCAAACAAATCGCACCAAACTTGCACGCGACCACTTTTGTACCTCACAGCAAGATGCAAGACGAGCTGAATGTAACTTTTAATAAAAGCTTTTGTGGCATGAAATCAGTTTTGGTGAGTCGCAATTCCTTTGGATAAGATTTGTGAGGCTCTGAAAATAGCCAATGTCTGCGGAGAAATTCTTGAATGGTGAGGGTGGATGAGGAAGGGTGTCAGGAGTGTGGATGAAGTTATGATGACGTCCGCATGGGACAGTAAGCCCGTGGTGCCTTGTACCTTGTACCTTTGCAAGGGCAAGTAAAAGACCCCATCCAAGTGAGGAACATGAGTAGCTTGAGATGGCCTCTTCCATACTTACCAGGACCACTATGGCTTCGGCCCTGACAGAAAAATCTAATACAATATGTGGATGAAGACCCAAGCTATCTGTGGCTGCAACATGTCCTTGCAAGCAGAAGCAAAGTAGGCCCTATCAGTGACGTGAAACACCAGCAAAGATCTTGACTGATCAACATTTCATCTGAAAGATGCAAGTCCCAGCTGTTGTCCAAAGCGTTCTCGTCCTGGCTAATTGCTCATCTAATTACGACCCAATACAGGTCTTAAAGCTCTCTTCAGGGCCTACATCATGTTCTTGCCTAGGACGTCTCGGCACATTGCAACCAAAGACCATGCATCTTTATCACCTTCTGAGATGTAACGAGGTTTAGGGCCTATTTGTACCAAAGTCTGCTGACCGAAATGAAAGATCGCAAATATTTGATGGTACACGCCCTGTTTCTTCTAATGCACCCAACTGAATCATCCTTGATATTGGAAGATCCGTACTGATGGCATTTTCAAGAGCTGGCCTGAAAAACTGATAACCTCACCACCTTCCAACACCTGCCATGATTGATTGAGATAGCCGAAGATGGAGCGAGGGGGGTCATCGTTGTGCAAACACTCACTTCCTCACTCCATTGAGTACCTCGTATCTCGAGTTTGACATCACTGCTTACCCGCCAGAGCTATGTGTACGAACATTACGACCTGTTTGATGCGTACAAACATGATGGCTGGCAATGTTTAGTGTGCAGTTACAGCTCTGGAAAGACATCGAGCGATGCAACAGCCATGACTGCAGAACATTCATTCCTGATGAACAGAACTGGAGTCAAAGAAAGGGGCACAAAATATTGACTGGTGGGAGTTGTTCTTTCACCGATTCCTGATGGAAAATCTACTCAGGGTTATATCTAGGCCATTCTAGACAGGTGCTGCACCGTGCCGCTAAAATGAGGCACCGCTGTGCCTTTTAACCCCCTAGGGCGGCATGCCCCTTAAAAATTTTTTAAAAGGTTTCAGTACCCCCAGACCCTCTGTCAGGTCCCTTTTCGTCATATCACCTTAGAAACTGGCTTAAATTGGCTGCTGACAGGAGTTATAGGGACCTTTTTAACTGACAAGTTTCTCAAACTCCGTTAGTAGAAGATGTCGCGAATGAAAAGTGCCCTTTTTACAAAGTTTGTACCGTGCCCTCTGAAATCCTAGATATTACCCTGCTACTCGGAAAGAGGTGTCAGTTGCCGCCTCCCAACTCATCCCACAATCCAGCCAATGAACAAGACATGGTGGGCGTAGGATGGATGCATCTCTTCTTTCAGAATTATTGAAGAAAAGAGGTATGGGTGACAAACACCACCACCATCTGATTCTACATTCCTTCACGTGGGAGTTGTGCCAGTTGGCTGTGTCAGGGTTATCCCGATGGTTTATGCCAAGCCCAATGACAGATACGACTACCCAGTTTTCTACTGCTTTGTGCCCATCGCTCGGCACGACAGGCGATGTCGCAAGCATCTAATCGCCACTGCTCTCGCCAGCCACTGCAGACTAGGCCCTATCGGTATTGTTTGACAGTGGGGAGAAGATTCCACGCATCGCTGTCCAGCGCACACCTGGCGTCAACAGCCGATTTTGCTCATTGGCTGTCATATCGTTTGCAATATGGCCTGGTGTACTGCTGGCGACAGTCAGCCGACTTTGCGAGAGAACGCTCACAATGGTACCTTCAGATAGTCCCATGCACACTGGGCACGACTTGAAATGGACCGAGCAGGAGGAATTCGCTATGTTTTCAGATCACGTCCCATTGCGATGAAGTACCAGCGCGAAAGACAAATATCTCCTGGGGAAATTATAAGAGTTCTTACTTCCCAGAACTTGAGTTATTTCCTTTGTCCACCACTTACCCAATCCCTGTAAATCCATCATCTGCCCAAACACCGCCTCCTCTGGGATTTTACTTCATCACAAAAGCTTAATCTCTCCTTAAGATACTCGCAGCATTCCCGCTGGACCAGATTAAAACTCCCATTTTAGACGATTTTAATTTGGAGGTGTTCCAAGCTGAGTTTCCTTCAGGTACTCCCGCCGGGGAGTTCACCTGTCGCAAAAACGTGTTCGGAACGGGAGATGTAGAAAGATGGGGAAAGACACCCAATGCCGTACACTCGGCCCCAGTGTGTATCCGACGTCCTGGTCTCCTACACACTGGCACATTTGGGGCTCAAAATCCGGTAACACCACTAGATGGCACTCCACTGGGCTCCAGCCAATCACCACGCTTTCTCATTCACAATTCCCGCGGAAATTACTTCCAGGAAAAACCCAACCCCGTCCCCAGGGGTATAGTTCGCTCAGACAACCTTGGACCACTCGCCATATTGTCAGAAAGCGAACGAGGTTGGGAAAACCCAAGGACCCGTGCTGCCACCACGCGGTCTTCACGACAATTAATCTCTAAAAGAGCCAGACGCGGAGTGTGATTTACCGAAGGGGTGAGCCCGTAGCGTCTGGCCAAGCGAGACAGCCAATGCCATTGAGAGCTGAACTTTTTTCTGACTTTTTTATGGACGCCAAGCAACGCCATGTCGAAACGACGAAAACTTCCACTCCATTTTCATGATAAAAGGACATTCTCTCCAAAATTAATCGAACATGCTAATTGGTTCTTGGAAAAACTACATTTAAATTGCATCACAAATCATGTTGCATGCAACCATGCTGCATATCACGTTTACACGACTTTTTTAAACGGACTATGACATTATGCAGAATCTTTTTCATGCGAGATTCCATTAAACATATTGGGTCATTGCGTTTTCATCTTTGGGTAATGAATGCCTTCAAACGGCCATAACATGGTTATTTATGTTTGGAATCTTGGATCAATCTTCAGCAAAATGCGAGTTCGGCATCTCAGTCTGTGTAGAATTGATGTCACCCTCGAATGGGTCGGGTCCGCCCCATTTTGATGTCAGTTTGGGCGGGTAGGTTGTGGAGATGGGCTATTGGAGAGAAGCATAAAAGGAGCAGTTTCAAAATTCCAATGAGCAACTGCAACCAGGTGGTCCGTGGATCAGGGTGTCACAAAAAACAGACAAGAGACTGTTTGTATTTGTATTGGATTTTTCCGCTTAGGGCTGAAGCCATAGCATTATTGGCCCTGGTAAGACGGAAGAGGCCATCTCAAGCTACTCATGTTCCTCACTTTGATGGGGTCTTTTACTTGCCCTTGCAAAGACACAAGGTACAGAGAGCCACGGCTTGCTGTCTCATGCGACGGACTGAAAAGCCAGGGATATAATATCCCATATGGCCTGGGTGGGATTTGAACCCGGGACTTGACACTTGCTAAGCAGATGTGATAACCACTAGGCTATCAAAGCAAAATAGTGGAGGATGGCTCCAGTCTGCAGAAGATGCAAAGTTAGAGACGCAGTCTGGTGCATAATGTCAAGATGTTTCAGAGATGTCAAGATGGTTCTGAGATTGAACGAGTCAGCAGTGGTATCATCGAACAAGACAAGGTATCTAATGCCATCCTTTATTCCAACACTGCCATTAAGACCTTATCATACCAACAGATCTTTTATCTGATGTCTTCTTTGTTATCCGTTGTTTTGACACTCGGCCATCTGTCACAATGTCTGAGCTGTACCGAGGTCCGGCCATACGGGCCCACTTCAAATATGATAAGCAGTCCGAATCGTTAGAAATGGGTCATGTTTACTCGGGCCATTGAACCTGAAGATGTCCACAGGATGATTTCTAAGAATAATGGACTGAGAACCTGATCTATCTTTCCTATTTCGTCCCATAAACCATCTCCTGCCCTCCTTGACAGACCCCTGCGAGTGTTCAACAAGCTAAAATTTGTCATTTGGACCGGGAATATCTTGAAATGCGACGAAGTCCAGCTCTTCATACCCCTCATGTGAACCTTACTGCATCCTCCACGATCAAAGCAAGAGTAAGTGGTACCACAGAGAAAGGTAGGCCTACCCAAGTCCTCTAGTACAAACATGGCAGGATGCCTATCAGCTCCTCTCGTCTCAGTGTCCTACAGATCTTCAAGAGTCCACTTCAAGTCCGGGACATTGATAGTGGACAAATATTTACCCCACTCAATCTTTTGTGAATGATGGCCAAAAAGACAACGGAGACAAAGACACAAACACATGAATCAGCCGTGGAGATATCAGCAGTGATTACACAACAAAACAAAACAACCCGCCACCTATGTGACCCGCTCCAGCAAAAACAGGCGCTTGTCGCAGGTGATCATCATTGGTCATCAGTTTACTCAACTGTTAGTGAGGTTTCGCAAGCGCCCGGTTAGGCCCTATGACGACGTTTATCTATTGTGTGGGTATAGCCAAACAATACATAAACGTCGTTGTAGGGCCTAACCGGGTGCTTGCGAAACCTCACTAATGTCACTGCTGTCCACTACTACTGTCAACCTGCAGAGACGTACATTTCAGCTTGTGTTGTCAGGCCATTAACCCTTTCCTCGCTTGCGACATGCACCTACTTTTGCTGCAGCAGGTCACATATGTTGCTGTTGCTAGTGACAATCAGTGTTGCATAACAACACAAGCGAACACAATACGTTTGATTCCATCGTCCCGCAGGGAGATCGAAGTAATGACCCTAGTGACCATCTGTCCAGGTCCCACATCTCCCGTTGACGCAGAGATCGATCTCAACATGATCAATAATTTGCTCATTAGCTGCTTTATGAGATGAGAACGGAACCCCTGGGTGAGGCTACCTGTCCAATCACTCGTCTGTCAATCGTACCATGACCTTATAGGTAGAGAGACAGGCAGAGAAGACAAGCAATAGCTGCACTACGGAATCTGTCTGCGGAAACTCTGACATGTCTGCCAGTTGAAATGGCTATTACGTACTTTAGAGAGACAAGCGCAAGATGAGCTGCCCATCACGGATGGGATGACATGACATAGAAATGGATGACGTTTTGATCTGTCCTGCTACCATGACTTTCAATGTTGACAAGCAAAGAGCTGCACGTCACCGATGAGGCTGATTTCGGATCTGTCTACAGGAACCTTTGATGAATGCAAATGCTACCTGCTGCCACAGAGGTAGAGAGATGAGCAAAGAGTACGAGCCGCATATCACCAGAGAGGGTGATTTTGGATGTCTTAAGAAACCTTTGATGAATGCAAAGGCTCCCTGCTGCCATGACCAAGGTAGACAGACAAGGCAACAGCACAAGATGTGCATCACCGGTAAGGCTGACTTATGGGATCTGTCAGCTGTACGGAAACCTCTGACATGGCTGACAGATGAAATGGCTACCTACTGTATGTCTGCCACCATGCCCTCCAGGTTGAGAGACAAGCGAAGAAGATCACAAGCCACACATCACCAGAAAGTGTGACTTTGGAACAGTCCGCAGAAGCCTCTGACATGCCTGATGGATGAAACAGTACTGTACCTTCAAGATACAGATAAAGCAACGAGGACAATCTGAGCATCACCGGAAAGGCTGACATCAGTCTGTCTGCGGAAACATGGATAAACGACCACCTATAGCCACCATGAACTTCTAGAACGAGATACCGGGCTGGGCATCTCTGGTACAGCTGACTTACGACTGTCTGCGGATATCTCAGACATGCCTGATGGATGAAAATGCCACCATATGACCTTCTAGGTAGAGAGACGAGCAACGGGACGAGCTGCACATCCAGGTAATGGCGACGTCGGATCTTTCCGCGGAACCTCTTTGATGGATGCGGCAGGAAGAGAGCCATAAATGCCTCGTAGACGTTAGCAAACATTGAACACTCGTGATGGAAGTTGGGGCACTCAGGTTGTTTGTCGAGGCATTTTATGGTCCTCGTTGTAAAAAGAGGAGCGGATATATGTAAGAGACACTAATTGAGATCTGCCTTCAAGGGTTTTACCGAAGTTTGTCGTGCCAGACATTGGCAAGATGCTCTTGGCCTCACACACGAATGGAAGTTTATGATGGTATTCGACAAGCAAAAAGTAAGAGTAAAGTTATTTTTCAAAGGAGTTTCAATTTCAAACTTTTTAGATCAGACATGCCGGAGGAGAGTGTCCTTTGAATCAAAAGATGAGCGACAACCAGGATAAGGTAGAGGACAAATGCTACGTCATTCACAAAATAGATTTCAGGGAAGCCTGTCACACCCGAGACATCACTGTGGTCAGTGAACTGTCCTGGGTTCTTTGCCTCACTGGCCTCTCTCCACCCAGGTGTATAAATGGGTACCGGTCGGAAATAATCGGATTGTAGCGCTGAATGAGCAGCTCATCTGAGTTCTACTGAAAGGTTTCAGGATAGACTGGGGTTAAAGTGTAAAATCAGATGACACCTCTACCATTGTTGATATCAGACTTTAACCCCAAACTTTAACTTTTATTTACTAATTACTTGCTTCCGATCTTCTTGCCAGCCACTGCAGACCAGGCAAAATATCGATTTTGGTACTGTTTGACATTGGGCGAGCATCGCTGGCGAGAAGATTCCACGCATCGCTGTCCAGCGCACACTTGGCGTCAACAGCCGATTTTGCTCGCTGGCGATCAGATCGCTTGCGATATCGCCGGGTGTACTGCTGGCTTTAGGATGAGAGAAATGACGCAGTTGAATGCCCAGAGTTTTCGTTGAGGAGGTCTTCCAGGCACAAGCTGATTGATTTTGCTTGCTTGCGATATCGCCTGGTGTGCGAATACTGAATCAACCAAAGAATGCCTCTACCCTGAACTCTGAACTCGTCTTATTTTTCATAACCTGGGACGCAAAATGAGCAGGATACGAACCTGCTTTCATACTTCAACGATTTTCATGATGTCATTTTGCAGTGATTTAAAATTGAAGCGTCTGCAGCATTTGAATTGAACACGAAAACATTGCTCCACTTTCCACAAGATCCATTCAATACCAATCTTTTTTGACCGAAATAGGACACAGGACACAAGCCCTGGGCATCATTTTAAGGAATCTAGGAACGGCCAAATTGGGCAGTCAGCCGTGACGGCAGGATGCCCTGCATCCATAAAGATACTTGTGTTTGGAGCGCCGTCCGTGAAATATCAGCCAATCTGGCCAATCACAGTCCAGTTAAGTACAAAATATGCATCCAGTATGGACTTATTTCAACAGCTGTGATGTCGTGCACTTCTAACTCGGCGAAGACAAAACTTTCACCACATAAGGAAGCGATTCCGGTTGCATATCACTATTTTCCCACCAGTTCTCCGCTACCCACCACAGCAGAAGTCCAGGAAGTCCAAAATAAGCATCCAGTATGGACTTATTTCAACAGCTGTGATGTCGTGCAAGCCAGCGACCAAATAAGCACAATGCTTAGTTTCCACTTCGAAGACAAAACTTTGACCACAAAAGGAAGCAATCAGGTTTCATCTGTTTTTTCACCATTTGACAGCCCTAAATGTGCATTTGTCACCAGTTCCCCGCTGCCTACCACATCAGAAGCTCCAGATCAAAGCGGGGGTGAGTATTCCACGGTGGTATTTACCGATGAGAAGGAAACGTAAATATCACCAGTGCACTTTTTACAGGAAATCGCATGCGAGTTGTTTACAACGTCTTTGATTGAATGTCAGATGTACAGTCACGTTGCCTTGATGATTCATAGAGAATCTCAAGGTAATCAAAATTGCATTCCGGAGGATCTACGCAGCTACTACAGGGTGCCCCAAAAATCTTCATCCTCCTTTTGGCAAAAGTAGGTGTGTGTCGCAAGGAGGAAAGGGTTAAACCTTCAACGCTGAAATGTACACGTACGTCTCTGCCAGTTGACAACCTGCGAGTGATAATAGTTGAGTAAACTGATGACCAGTGATGATCACCTGCGACATGCGCCTACTTTTGTTGGAAGAGTCACATTTATCAAAAGAGGCCTAGAGTTATCATCCAAGTCAACTTTATAATTTCAGACTCAAGGGAGAGTCTGCTGTCTTTGGGAAACTTTAATCCGAGGTAATATTTCATTCCATTCCAAAACACCCTGGCCCAAATTCCTGTACAAATGCTACAGAAGATGTGCCACACCTACTGTCATCTGTAAAAGGGCACCGTGGGTCATTCTCTGGTGATGAAGATGAGATGAAGGAAATGGAGCATAAACTGAGATTTCTATTGTTCGCTGACAGAGACCTTACTTTTACATTGTGAACTGATGGACACCCAGAAGAAAGGAGTAGGCCGTCACTTCCTTAAAAGTTGCAGCCGTTATTTTGGACGATTTGAAAACTGACAGATGCGAGTCTGACATGCACATTTGCCTGAAAATCTTTGTAAGAGCACTTTTTTTGCTGAAGTGAGATTTTGCATTTTAGAAAGATTCTCACCAAATTTTCTGACCTCCCGTGACTAGGAATAACAAGAAAACGTACAAGTCTCGATGAAAGAATGTCCCCCCAAGAACTCAACAATTTCAATTTCCTTTTTCCCCATAAAAGAGGAAATGACATGTCAACCCCAAAAAGGCAAGGTATGATTGATAGAGAGAGTCCATCCACACTCAGTGGCCACAACATATACTGGAATGGCACATTCAAAGTTTTTAGGAAGGAATTCAGGAAGTTGGGTGTCTGATATTCAGAAACAAGGTGGGCCTAACAGTTCATCACTTTCTATCCTCAACATCATCAGAACATCTTCAAAACAGGAACCTTGCCAGAATCTCACCACAGGCAAATAAAATAAATTGCGATGATATGTTTTGAATTAGATGTTCAAGACTTTCAAAGTAGCAGTACACGACTCTCGGAGTAGAAAAACTATGTAATTACGGCAAGATTGGAATAAATGTAAACATACCTGCAAACTTATTGCCATCGTTCGCGAAAATGTCAACAATAAAACATATAGCACCTTTGGTATATCCATGATTTTATCAATATATATTAACTCTCACAATAAATGCAATAAACGATCCTGTGTAATATTTACAAATCCCCTTTGGCAGTGATATCCAAGCAAGTAATGATATGTTCTCACATTCTTACGAAAATTCCTCAATGTAGTCCGGAATTTATCTTTGGTGAAAGTAGAACTGATGTCACAGCTGTCACATGTTACGAAAATCTGAGAAGTTCCAATGAATGCGCTTCGTTGAGTTGTGAATTGAATTCTGTCCAAGCCTCGTGCGCCGTCAATAGGATACCTGCTCTCGACAATAGATGAAACGCGCTCGACCAATCAGGAGTGACTGCTATTCAAATACAAATGGGGTCTCTCAGATCAAAGTGGATGTCAGGAGGAGGGGGTAGTGATGTCGTTGAAAGGTTCCAGAGTCAGGGGTGGGGATAGTGATGTGATTTTAAAGTTTGCATGAGTGATGGTGGGTTGTGACTTGTATACAGTGTGGTTCCAAAACAATGCTCCAAAACTGTAATCAGTTGTTTTGGAAACGTGCACAGTGTGATTCAAAGAAATGCCTCAGGTAAAACTGCCAGAATTTTGACTTTTGATACTTCAAGGGCTAGCTTTCTACTCTCCATTCCAAATCCCCTTGGCGCGAGGTTTATCAACGATAGATCCGCAACGGCTGGGCCGATTTTGATGAAACATACGTCAGTTGACTTATCTTTCTTGGCGGTACAGCCATCATCACAGTCAATTTCCCGAAAAACGTGAGAGAAAAAAGTTGTTTCACAAATCACCGTTTGTGCTGACTGCCGAAATGGCGGCCATTTTGAAATGACGCAATGCATCGCGCACGTGTAAACTGCACTGAACAGCATCGCGAAATGAAATGGGTTTTGAGAAAGAGATCCGTTATGCAGGCCTTACGCAAAAAATGAAGATAGCAGAAAGATACCGGCAAGAAAGACAAGTTTATTGATGTATGGTATGTTGAATTTGGCCCAGCCGTTGAGGAGGTATCGGCTGAAAACCTCGCGCCAAGGGGATTTGGAATGAAGAGTAGGCTGATGTGGATGAAGGAATTTGTTTATGGTATTAATTTGTGAATGTCATCAGTGTTGGAGCAAGGAAGAGTAAGACACTCAGGGCAGCTTGACCAACGTACGTGCCTGGAATCTGCATTGAAATGATGTGAAAGATACACTCATCTGAGAGAGGGCTGTCAGAGTGGTGCAGTGGAGACATCAGCACCTGTCACCTCTGATGTTCCAGGTTCAATCCCCAGTCAGGCCCTATCTTCATGTGATAGAGCGAGCAACTCACTTTGATAGATATCTTCACCGGGCACTCCGGTTTCCTCCTGCTGTACTTTCAATTCACCCTAATGTTGTTTATGCCCCTTTTTGATTCAAAATTTACCCTCTCATCTGACTTACAATGCAAGCAGCCCCTACAGGGTTTAAACTGCAACAACATGTCAACACAATACAACTCAGGCAACTGACTGGCAATGTTTTGTAACCGCAGCTGGTCACTACAATTAAAAAACGACGATTTTGGCCATGCGGACAAAGCAGACATCAACATCCCCATCTGCCAACCAAAAAACTTGTCACGTCAAACCATAACACGTGCCCGAGAAAACCCATCATCAGACAAACGAGATGACCATCATTATCTCCGTCGTCTCATTATCTGACCGACGTCTGGGCATATATTTAGAACTGTAACAAGGCTAGTCCGCGTGCCGCATAAGATCCCCTGTGGCGGTTTGCTTTGTTCAACGGACTGCCACACGAGACTGACCACTCGGGTAACGAGGTCAAGGGATGCACTCTCAGACCCTTTATCCTGTGAACGAAGGGACTCAATGCAAGAGGGTTTGTGTCCTTTGTTCGATTGTTGCATTTCAGACCCTTCGACACACGCACTACCAATCTGTATTTGTATTTGATTTTCCCGTCAGGACCGAAGCCACAGCATTATTGGCCCTGGTATTATGGAAGAGGCCATCTCAAGCTACTCAAGTTCCTCACTTGGATGGGGTCTTTTACTTGCCCTTGCAAAGGCAAGGTACATGGCACCACAGCTTACTGTCCATTGCATATGGCCATGAAGAGCCAGGGATGATTAATCCCATATGGCCCGGGATTCGAACCCGGGATCTGCCGCTGCTAAGCAGACGTGATAACCACTCGGCTATCACGGTTCCCCAAGCCCTGATAGCCCTACCTATGAAAGACCTCCACGCGAATGGGTCTGCAGCCTTTTGTCAGAATGCTACGTCTCAGAACCAATTCATCGTATCCATGACGTAGGCCCAGGCCTATATGACGTTGTGACGTTGCGCGTTTTTGCCCACCAGCTTCTTCAGCGAAGCAATGAAATTTGCCCACCACCCTTGCGTCATTACGGCGACGTCAGCAATGGCGGACACTGTCGGAGTTGCGTCATGGATACGATGAATAGACTACAGACCCATAAACGAAAGACACATGAAAGACCTCCAAATACAAGGTCTGCAAATCTTTGCCAACACGTTTCATATGTCACTTGATAATTCACATGATGCCAGGACATGAAAGCTCCGTCTGTTTAGCCGCCGTCGGAAATTCATCACCTGTATGTATCAAACCTCTTCCGACCGAATGTCAACCAAGACGGACACAATCTTCTAACAACATGTACTTGGTTGGTGATAAACTCTGGCACCTTCGACGGAACCATCTCCGTACATTTCATCCTAGTTTGACGAATCTCCAGTGTTCTTAACCACTGCAATGCATTCAATACATAAAGCAGGACTCAAGCCTACTTGAGGTGGATTTTTAGCATCCATCACAGACCTGTTGTCATGGAAACCATACATTATTCAATTCCACACGATTTCGCCGACAGTTTCTCTCCTTGTGTTAGTAAGACAGGGAAAGTGGTCAGGTGTAATGCCGGGTTAACAGACAGCTGAACTAACGGCCATTAAACGCACCCGTTGCATGACAGATTGCCCACACAGTCTTATCTAAAGAATTAAATCAAGCTTTTTCCTCTACAGCATTTCTTAAAGTCGGATATGCAATTTTTTTCTCTTTCTTTTGAACCTCATTGGCATTCTGACCTCATAAATCTTTAAAATTGGCGAATTCATTTAATGAATGTCCCGAGATAATGCAATTCTTTTTTGTAGTCGCTGGATACTATTGCAGATAGTCTCCAAAATCTCTGAACCAAACTTCCACTTGTGCCAGACACCGTAAACGCAAATAATTTCATGGCTAAAATATTTAGCGGTTGGGGTCCGAAAGTACCTTTTCGCGTGGATAAATATTCGCGGTTGGGGTCCGATGTAAGATTTCGCGATCCGTGATATTCACTGTAATTTTTATTCGCGAAAATATTTGCCTATACGGGATACCTAATACCAGCAATTCTTGCCATCAGGTTGCAGAAGCATTTACTGCACTTCCACGTGTTCTACAAGGTTTGGTTCATTATCACCAGTGGTGGATTTTGCGGGGCAGCCGGTGCTGCCCCCTTTTGGTGGCAGAGTGATGTTTTTTGTGCCTCAGATGCCTGGAAAACGCATCCCAAGTTTGAAAATTTTCTGGGGGAGGCTCCCAGGCCCCCCTTCCAGAAGCCTAGGATCCGCCCCTGATTGACCAAGTCACAAGCACTTCCTTTGCCGCAGGGTGCTCCACAGGAACGTATCCTGATGTCGACTAGTTGGCTACAAAAAAGGTCGCCCCCACCAAGTTGACAAATTACCATCTTCAAAGAACGTATAGCAACAGGTTCAGAAATCAGGCAAGTCAGGGGGGGCAAATCATGCATAGCCACCTCCAGTTCCCGGTAAGTTCCAATTCATCAGACCAACATCACCGACAGCCAGAGTAAGACACCAGCAGTGCCATCTATACAGTGCATGAAGAACTACTCAGTTCAGCCTCTGGACTTGTGCAGCTGTTGCCAGATCTGAGGAATCGGACACCAATGCTGCCACCTATTCAGAGGTCACAGAACCATCAATTCTTGTGAAGAACAAAGTGTGAAAGATGTCAGAGGTCATAGACAATACAAAGGAGAGAAACGAGGCAGACTATTATCTGACTGACCGGAAGAAATGACCGAAGACGGCCACCATACCACATTTTACGCGTTATTGTCTGTTGTGATTCAAGCTGACAATGACGGCGTTAATCATCAGCAACAAGACCTCGTGAGTCATCCGTCGGCAATATCCTGGAGAGTTCACGTTGCGTGGAGACAACGAACCAACCACTATGTAGAGGGAATGAGATGAGCCGTATAGTGTTGCTTCTGCAAGAATGAACGCGAGTAGTGCATCTCCACTTTGCGTCTGAGCCCAGTGTTTCCATGAGAGGGTACTAAGGGTACGATGTCAGTACCCTCAAAGGAGCAGTAAACAGGCCATTTTCTTCAATTTCATGGGGTTTTTGTTGCGTTTGAAGAAATTAGTACCCTAAAAAAAATTCTAGCAGAGACCCTAGAGCCAACACCGCATGGAACAAACAGTCGCCAATGTGGCGTGACATGACTGACAGCACAAGTACCAGTCTTACACTAGATTTTTGCTTGATGGCTGCACCTAGTCCTTGCAGTTTGATTTCATAAAATAAGTTCTCGCACGAAGGCTTTTTGCACTTCAGCAGATCAGGCCACAACTGCCATCCTCCTCCAGAGGCGGATCCAAGATTTGGGAAAAGAGGGGCACCCTGTGCTAGGAAATTGAAATTTGTGCCAAATTCCAGAATTTCATGGTTGATTTTACAGATTTGTTTGCTAAAAGAGGAGGCGAGCGCCCCACATGCCTCTCTCTGGATCCACACCTGCCCTCCCTACCATCACCGCCGCCACCACACGCACCTCCCCCCACAACAAAGTCTCACAGACCCTCCAGCAGCAGATTATTGCCACTGCAGCCAGCAAAATCCACAACAAGATGCACACCACATAACTGCGCAACAAAGTTCAAAGCAGCTCTGTCTTGGTCTGCAACCCCTGCAAAACATGACGTCGATAGAACCCGAGTGATTTTCTATCAAACGTTATCAAAAGCCCATTCATGCGAACTCCTGGAATTACGTTCCTCCTCACCTCGGCAATGCCAGAAAAACACAAGGATACATTCGTTTTCTGAAATTTCGATCGCACCCAACATTGATTTTAATTTCAAACGCGGTAATCGAACACGAGCCAGATCACGTCAATAATTACCAGTTCACAGAACCAATCACCAATTGCAACTATGAAAATACCATCAAAGTGTCGTCATGGCAACCAATGAGTAAAACGTAGCCACTTATTCGTGGCAGCTATTTGGTCCAGTAGGAATATTGTGTCTGGTATTGGTCGTAATGCTGGATCAATCAGGCGAGAAGAAAGGGGTGACACCAGGAGGTCTGCAACATATACCGGGGAATGGTTAGGGGACTGTATGTAGGCATGATAGGGCTGCATCTCCAGCAGGTTGATGAGGGCGAGGGTGATCTCCGTTGCTCAGCAGGGTGGGTCAAATTCGTCTTTTTTGAATTCCCAACCCTAACCTTTTCTTTTGCTGGGAGGTGATTTTTCTTAGATTTGAGACCCGTATTTTGGTTACTACTGGTTGGTTAAAACAGAGCTCAAGCAGCTGGTTGTGACCTTCAAATGCGACCTTCAACAGCAGCTCGTTGTGACCTTCAACAATTGCTTGTCGTGACCTTCAACAGCTGCTTGTTGTGACCTCAAACAACTGCTTGTTGTGACCACCAATAGAGGCTATGCACTGACGTCATAAAATGACGTCATCAATGGTTATGATGCCACGTGTTGGATGGAAAAAGGATGGAGCATGTGGTCAGATGCACTGCGTCAGCATGTCACAACGTTCCATCCAACATGGCGTCACCTTGCTGATGACGTCACGTGCATAGCCTCTATAGCTGCTTGTTGTGACCTTCAACAACAGCTAGATGCGACCTCCAACAACAACATGTTGTGAGCTCCAACGACGACAGCATGTTGTTGTGACCTCCAACAACAGCTGGATGCAACCTCCAACAACCTGTTGCCAGTTCGAACCTCACCACACTGTGCCATGACAAAGCACGATAATGAATCAATGAAACCATGTTATAAAGAACAATAGCGAAATCATCGTACTGAAATAATAATGAAAGTCACCCACAGACGGGACGCAGTTGCATAACTTCATTGATGTCATAACTCTTTGTTTCCTAATCACCAGTTTGGCAGCCATTTTGAATGTGTCTCGATCGAATTGAAAGATGCCGTCCAAGCAAATATTCCATCTGTTTGAACAAAATGTAAAAGAATGACCAATACCACACACGAGCAATTCTCGAATCTGTGTCTGACAAAATGGATGATATGTTCAATAGCAGAGGCTAGCAATTCTTAAAATGTGCGGCCATCAAGACGGAATAATATATCGGGATACCAGGCCGGCATTGTAGATAAATAAATATCAACAGGGTGATCAGGCCATATCACGGCTCGCTGCACACATTAGGAAAATGTCAGAGGAAGTCTTCGGATATTCAGCGTGGAGATCTCGAGATGGGGTAGTGGAAGGAATGAGAAGTATCAGAAGGACATTGTGATATTGACTGTTTCATGTCCATTAGGCACTGATGGATGTCAAAACTCTCAAAATTCTGCATAAAGATAGAGAGATTGACTATAGCAGAAGGAATGAAGAGTACAAACGGCCATTCGTGATAAATCATGCTCTGTTTTGCATCCAGGCACGGGTGATTTTATGTCCAAATTCAGAATAGTAAGAGAAGTTATCTTGCTTATGTCCTTATCACTGATTCCTGCCTAAGATTTCATGATAAAGAGCAACAGAGGCTTCAACTGCATTCTCCAAGACCAAGCCAAGCATTCGACTTCGACAGCTTTAACTCGCAACTGAAGACAGACAAGCCAGTCAACTGGAGGCGTACCTCAGACACAACCACAGAGGCTTAAACTGCATTCGCCGAGAGCAGATTCAACTTCGACAAATATAACTCACAACTAAAGACAGACAAAGCCAGTCAACTTGCGTACCTCAGACACAACAGTTCAAGACCCATCATCAAAGTACATGCTTACCTATAAACGTAAACAGCATGCACTCATTTTTTTATGGATCTGAGCAAAAAAGGAGAGAACTTTCCGGTGCAGACATACACCGACAAAAGAAGAATCTCTCGCTGTTGTAACAATGCATTCTGCTCAACACTGGCTTCTTTTACTCGCTGTGTTCTGTTGCTCGTATTCTTAGAGACAATGGATCGCAAAGAATGCGGCAGAGTTGGATGCAGGTTGAATGTGCGAGTTCTCTCGCCTTGGCTCTGGGGGCAACTCAGTCGCAGAAAACTCAGGTGTCGCTGGTCAAGGCATAAAACTGACCACCCATGGTGAATTTCCCATTGTGAGCCAACGCCACGAGACATACCTCGCGGATGAGCAACTTCAGAAATGTTCACCCATTGTTCATGCAGTTTAGTCCTGAATGAATCTGCACATCAACCCGTGTCCTGCACCCGTGGTTTGTTTCTAAAATCAGGTACTGTAAACCGTGAAATTTTTGCGTGCGTTTTATTTTTGCGATTTTTGCGCTCGAGGGTCAAAACGGGAACATAAATCGCGCGAAAATCATTGGTTCTTGAGGTTTTATGAAGCTGAACGGTTCCAATCGCGAAAATTTGTTCTTCGCGAATTCGTAGACCCCAAAAATCGAAAATTTCACGGTTTACAGTATGTGTGGTAAATGAAAGTTGTTCCATCAACCCACAGCGATACTGTCTGAACGATAGACAAATCCCAAATTGACGTAAACGGGAAAGATCTGCGCACTTCCGCCGAAATAGCAACAAGAACCTCGGTCTGAAACTGAATGACGTGACGCAGAGGACCCCACGACAGTGACTTGGACGACGTTACGTCAGAGTTGACCATTGCTGAATCACGGATTGCATCACGTCAGCTGGTTTCAGATCGAGGTTCTTGTTGCTATTTCGGCGGAAGTGCGCAGAACTTGGAATTTGTCTATAGCCTCTACCAAACGGGTAAGACAAGGATTTCTGAACGAAATCCAACCATTTTTGTTGTCAGTCTGGTACAGCTGCCAAGCCAGTACTGGGTTCGGCCCCGAGGGACTTCATCAATGTCCCTCAAGAGTAACACACGTCACTGAACCATCTTTTTTGAAGATGGGGATTTTGCCTAGTGGTTAAGGCGTAGTGCTGGCGATTGATGCCTAATGCGAGGGTCCGTGGGTTCAAATCTGGTAGGAAGCGATGTCTTTCACCTTAGAAACCCGTTTCTATTTCATGTTCCTCAAGAGTAAAAGGGTTTATCCGAATCTGTAGAATTTTCAGCCAACCAGCTTCTGCTTAGTATTTTGCCCACACAACGTCTCCATTGATGCTCATGTCAGGACACTCTCGTTGGTAACAAGAGATAATGGTAAACAGAAGACTAAACGGGAGGGAATTCAAGATGAGGGTGGATTTGGGTTGCTAAAGTACAGTGTCACTTTCCGCTGATATCTGAAAAGCAAGCGACTTGTTGTACTGTTGTATGTTTCCATCAGGGCCGAAGCCATAGTATTATTGGCCCTGGTCAGTATGGAAAGGCCATCTCAAGCTACTCATGTTCCTCACTTGGATGGGGTCTTTTGCAAGGCACAAGGTACAAGGCACCACGGCTCACTGTCCCATGCGACAGACTGAAGAGCCTGGGATGATTAATCCCATACAGCACAGACTGGAACCTGGGACCTGCTGTTTACCAAGCAGATAATCACTAGGCTATCAACCCCCCTTGTGTCTCAATTTTTGACTAGTTCAGATGTCCTGCATTCAGTGCTGGACCTAGACTGCTGAGGACAAAAGATCAATCCAACCAGAGAGCCTAAGATTGATAACACCATTTTCGGCGGAAATTTTCCAGATTAGTCACTTCATCAAATGCTAATAACAATGAAGGTCATATGCGAGAAGTACTGGAGACCATTTTGAGAGGAAAATATGCGGAATAGAAATGATAATTTATTCATTGATTCAACCTGTATCCTGCGAGAAAGCTTCGAACGCCTTCTCGCCGGAAGTTCATTCCATCGCCCACATCCTGCAACACTTTCATAGAGACAAGCATACCTACACAACAAAGACAGGCGCTAGCTTGAATGGAAGATTCGATCGATTTTCCTATAGTTTATTGACAATACAAAACAACGCAATTAACCCTCGGAGATGCTATCATAACAAATAGCATGGAACAGTCTAAATTTATCCGATCTATATCTGTAACCGATGTTTCCGTCAGCGCCGAAGCCATACATAGGATTATTGGCCCTGGTAAGTATGTATGGAAGAGGTCATCTCAAGCTACTCATGTTCCACACATGAATGGGGTCTAAAATTATCTGATAGATGTAGGCCCTATGTATCTGTACCTCCATAAGATTTTTCTAGTGTCAGGGCCGAAACCAAAGCATTGTTGGCCCTGGTAAGTACAGAAGAGGCCATCTCAAGCTGCTCATGTTCCTCACTTGGATGGGGTCTTTTACTTGCCGTTGCAAAGGTACAAGGTACAAGGAACCATGGGCGACTGCCCCATTCGATGGACGTGAAGAGCCAGGGATGATTAATCCCAGGCGGCCCGGGGTTGATTCGAACCCGGGACCTGCCGCTTGCTAAAGCAGACATGATAACAACTAGGCCATCAAGGCTCCTCAATCTGATCCACTTTTCCATCATGGATGCTACAAGAGCACACGAATATCTCTTGTAGGACCACTTGATGATGAAGCAATCATCCCATGTCCCCGCCCCCGAAAATTCCTGACATCATGACAACAGGGTCCGTCCAGCTCTTGAAATGATGTAATTTCGTAGAAATTAATAGAAATTAATAGCTAATTGCAACTGTCAATCCAATCACAGCAACACCATGACTATGACTCGTGCGTGCAATTCAAACATGAAACCCGACGTCAGTTGTCATAACTACCGACTCTACGAACCATCAGATAATTACACACCACCGTCCTGGCACAAAGTCAGCGTTATCGATTGATCTGGTGTTTCTGCGAAGATGCTGTTACTGAGTGGAGCTCGTCAAGGCAGAGATGTACACGGTACGTCTGTCTGTACTGTCATACAGTGTCTCAGGGCTGTGTGTCAGAAAATCTACTCAGAGTAAAAGACAGTCGAGCTGCACTCCTCTCCAGACTACCACCAGTGGTGGGTATTCGTATTTTGTATTCTGTACGTTTCCATCAGGGCCGAAGCCATTGCATTACTGGCCCTGGTAAGTACGGAAGTGGCCATCTCAAGCTACTCACGTTCCTCTCTTGGATGGGGTCTTTTACTTGCCCTTGCAAAGGTACAAGGTGCAAGCATCCACCCCCTTACAGTAA
This sequence comes from Notospermus geniculatus, assembly GCA_002633025.1. Taxonomy (NCBI): domain Eukaryota; kingdom Metazoa; phylum Nemertea; class Pilidiophora; order Heteronemertea; family Lineidae; genus Notospermus; species Notospermus geniculatus. The sequence continues at coordinate 57,635 of NMRB01001236.1, forward strand.
CTGTCCCATGCGACGGACGTGAAGAGCCAGGGATGATTAATCCCATATGGTCCGGGGTGGATTCGAACCCGGGACCTGCCACATGCTAAGCGGATGTGATAACCACTCAGCTATCAGGCCTCTTCAGTGATGGGTCTGTCAGGCACTCACTTGAGGCCCTACTGTTCAACAAGTGTCAGAATATTCCCACCGCGTCGGTGACATAAGGAAACATCTCTGAAGACACAAGATGTCCTTCAACCCAGGAGAAACAAACTTGATTACTGATCATATGAGTGTGCCAGAAGCTATGTTCCGAACATGCAAATGTCGGTCACTAGAAGAACGGGCAGAGAACGCGTCTCATCTCAAGAGCGGGACTGGAGCTTGAGGTGTTAAACATGACTAATCCCAATATCGACATAAACAGAGTAGGGAAAGAATACCAGAGAAAATGTACTTCCCACGTACGTCTCATTTGAAGGGTGGCTCGAATGTGTGTCCCTCGGCAAAGCAAGCCAAGGATGGCGTTCCTCCACGTGAGAGTTTTTCGCAGCAGATGGCTCACGATGAGAAAAACTCTCGCGTGGACGAGCACCTTTCAAATCATCCTTGTATTCAATTTTTCCGTCAGGGCAGAAGCCATCGCATTATCAGCACTGGTAAGTACGGAAGAGGCCATCTCAAGCTACTCATGTTCCTCACTTGAATGGAGTCTTTTACTTGCCCTTGCAAAGGCACAAGGTACAAAGCACCACGGCTTACTGTCCCATGCGACGGACTGAAGAACTGGGAATGAAATCCCATATGGCTCGGGCTGGATTCGAACCCAGGACCTGCCGCTTGCTAAGTGGACGTGATAACCACTAGGCTATCAGGCTCCTCATGCTCCTGCTTTCTCACACCAGCTGGCTCTAGGTGGTTTCCCGACAGCTTATTACGCCTTCACCAGAGACACAAACCATTGCCCTGGGTTTCCCACAGCCGAGTTGCCCATAGAGAGCACCTAGCGCAAGAAAAATCCCACATGGGGGACTGCCTGAAGCCAACGCAACTGATGCAACAGGATCAAGTCTGAAAAAACTGATGAAAATCATCAGACATTCTGGTTTTAACCTTCTCTCACTTGACACTTGCCCTCAGTTAAAATAAAGTGGGTATCCTAACCACTATTGGGAAAAGAGAATGAGTATTTAAATATTGGTTCTGGTAATGACAGGTCAATCCAACCGGCTTGTATCTGAATGAGTAATCCATTATAACTAATACCAAGGAATAAGTAGCTGGGGAATATTGCCATGACAACTTGAACGAACCACTAGCGTCAGTATGTACGGCATGCATGGAGTATCGGGGAAGGGGAATGGTGTATAGTAGCGGAGTTATTGAAGGAGGCAATTCACGCGCGAAGCGTCTTTAGAGAATTGGCCTGATGCGTTTCAGAAATACATACATACTGTATATCACAATGAGGTATTACAGATATTTTATAACTTGACCATGTTGACAGGAGACTTGGTGTTGGGTATTCGGGAACAAGTCACCTCGGCTCAAGTGTCTCATCCAACAGGTCAAGAGAACGGCAACAGCTCAGGCAACGATTACATACGGATACGGACACGCCAGTAAACAAAGAGTTCACAAAGGGTTCAGGACCATGAAGCCATTGTCAACCGGCGTGTCTGTATACCGTATACCTCTATGTAATCGTAGCCTCAGCCATCAAACCCATTTGACACACTCCAGCAAAAGTTAGCGCTTGTCGCCACAAAAGAAAGGGTTAACGGCCTTATACATACAATAGCTGAAATATACATCTCTGCAGGTTGACAATAGTAGCAGACAGCAGTGATAATAGCTGAATAAACTGATGACCAATGATGATCACCTGCAACAAGTGCCTGCTTTTGCTGGAGCGGGTCACATTTCGGCCCTCACATGTAATTTGAACTTGGCACTTCTGAAATGGACAGCCAACTATCGAGGATTTACAAAAGGACCCACCACTTTGCGAATATGACGTCTTTTGTAAGGCAGAGAGAACACTAGGTTGCCCACAAATGGATAAAGTTGCTCACACATACACATGAAGTTTCGAGGGCTTCGCAGATAAGGCCCCTGGTAAACACGCCACTTTGGACCACCACACAGATATTTCTTGAAGGGGCATCTCTAGCGGTATAGGTCAGAGGACGTTTTGCGTCCAGTAAAAGACCATCTTCTTAAAAGACTTATTCAGAAACCTTCCAGTGGACTTTCGTAGCCCCTGACACGAATCGAGAATTCTTGAATGATAGTTCGTGCCAAGAGCATTAAACTGACAAGGATATTTGAATACAAGTAGGCCTCGAATACAAACACATTTGAATAGGTGAAAGAACTTCATGAATAGCTTCGCTGGAATAACGAGGTCCCCAGCTGTGCATATTAGGAGACCTAAAATGACCAGAATTGTTGTGTTGGAATGGGTCACAATGCTCATTGAATGGGTGAATACATTTAGCATTAGTATTTAATAGGTCCGTTTCTATAGATTGCCAAAACAAGGCCTCGTTTGAGGTGAAGAGAAATTGCGTTTCGTGATGAAATCTAACTTCGTAGTTTGCCCACGATTGCAGCCATCACGCAAGTGGTTTGGTTGTCATGAAGCTAACCACATAGACTGCCATTCAATGAAAGTCAGCATCCCCCAAGTTAGGTCGTTGGTTAGCCACAAGAATTCAGGGGTAGGAGATGGGAAAAGTTGTGGTCACTCATCGTAAGGCTACTCTGCTTTGTGAGACAGTGCATAACAACAATATCACGACTCTCAAAGGCTACAAGATGGTACATACACCTCTTGAGTGCTAGATAACTGGATTTCAACATTTGAGCAAATGAGCATGTGCCTGATCGCTGCCCCTTGAACAGTCCAAAAATGAACATGATGCTCACAATGTCTGCGTCACGACCCTGTACTTTAGGCAACATGCCGCACCACACTGTAGAAACACCATGTTCCCTCTGTCACAGGACCAAACTGTGGTCGGAGCTTCCCATGAAATCATCCAGTATGCCAAACCCCGAGCGATTTAGACTACGTCATATTATGAAGGCCATCAATTACGAAACTCCGATATTTATTCCAGGACTAAGTACATTTACAAACCCATTGAACAAAAGCCTGAAATGCAGATGACAGCATTTCAATATGCGTGTAATAACTTAGTCTCGCGCAGCCAGCCGTTTCGTTCCGCAGTACTGCTACACAAACGTCTGGCCCAGAACGTCGTTATTGTTGTGATACAGTGCATTGTGGGTAATGCTGTAGCAGGTCACTTATGTCACGTGACATAAGATGGCTGCTTCCATTGATGGATAAAATCTCACCTCACAACCCTCCAAAATGTCTGAATCTGGCAATGAATCGATCGGCGAAGTGATCTGAGACAGCGTACTGGACAGCATCAACTTATTGGAGTTGAATATCAGGCTGAAAACTAAGCAGGAATTGTGTATCCGTATGGTAGATGGGTCGAGAAATCCCAACTGACATTATGTGGTCGTCGCCATGATGAGGTCACATGATCACTTCTCTTGCCCAATCAGCAGCCGGATTGTGATTTTCAAATGGGAGGAATCGGCGGATGGGAATGAATGACTAGCTCTGTCCCTGATTAGCCAATCAGCATCCAGACCAGGATCTTGGTCTGCTCGTAACAGAAAAAGTGGCGTTATGACCCAGACGCTTGTTCGATCCCCAGATTCGAAACAGCGGCTGGGTGACCGAGACTAGTAATAACTTGTCGTTTCGACCAGATAGATTTGACTCAGTCATCAACAGTAGCAATGGTTGGAGGACACTCCACTAATGCTCAGACTGAGACGCAGAAAATTGAGTTGGAGAATCTCCTCAGCGTATGAAAGCAATTTGACTAACTGCGCAGAAAGGAAGACACCTCAAGTGATGTGAGAATGACGGCAGAACCGCAAAGCAGGTTTGGCAGGAGAGGGATGGCAGGAGGGTGCCTTTAAGCCAGCACAATACCACGGTTTCCTTCGGGACCATCCTCCCATAGCACGGTTTGGTCTCGTTCCTCTTCATACACTCCACAAGTTTGTGTGAGTGGATGAAGAGGAGCGAGGTAAAAACCCCTGCTGCTGGAGAATCTTCTGGACAGGTCCAACCTTGTGCTGGCTGCTTGCTACACAAGCAATGGAGCAAATATTGCTCACATCCAAGCCGAGCTACTGATCTTCAAGGATATTCAACAGGTCAGTTAGTTAGTGCATGGATCCAAGGCCGGGTTAGCTCCCAAGCCACTGAAACACAGGCCTTGTCTTTTGAAAAGCGCAGGCGAGTGATAAATTGCTCACCTACTTCATCCCAGGCGAGTGATTTTCAGTGAAATGGATGAAATTAGGCCTACATACACTGTAAACTGCCCTTTCTGAGGTGAGCCTTTCTCTTCTGAGGTGAGTGGAAAACCACTCACCTAAAATCCATTTTAGGCGAGCTATGGTGTGGGCGAGTGATCGCTCGCCTTAAAAGACAAGGCCTGGAAACAAGCCTCCCAGCCTGCTTCGGTTGGATAGTTTTGATGCAGGAAATTTCTGTGGGCTGACAGGTCCAGCCTCTTGCTGGCCGCTTTCCATGCATGCAGTGGAGATTATTGTTTGCGTGTATCCAAGGTTAGCACCTGATCTTCAAAGAAATTCAACAGGTCCCCATGATAGTGCCTGTGACCCAGGGATCTGAGGCCACTGAAACAAGCTCTCAGTCCGCTCCTGGTGGGTAGAGAGTTTGTGATGCCGGCGAATTTCTGCAGGTTGATATTTTCAAGGAAATGCAGGCAAATTCTGTAGGCCAACTTTTTCGAAGTGTGATGAAACACGCTTCCAGCCTGCTCCTTGTGGATATGTATTTGGTGATGCAGGAAAATTTCTGAAGGATGATATTTTCATGGAAATGCAGGCAACTTTTATGTGGGCTTACTAGTATGTTTTTCAAGGCAAGCATTCCCCTGTACAGTCTGATGAAGCATAACACATGCAGTGGAAGAGAATCTACACAGAAAACCCCACAGAATGCATCTCGCACCATCCAATCCAAGAGCAAGTGCCGCATCCGTCTTACACAGCATCCATCTCCGTCCTGATCCAATTTCGATTTTTTGCACATAGACTCGGGATCAGAAATCTGGCATAGCTGTAAATATCCATCACAGAGGAGATTTCCCAGGGCTGCACAGATTCCATTATCCAAATTGTCTTCCGCCCTCCTCATCAGAGAATTCTTCACCACTTTTATGAAAGGCCATCGGCGGCTTTTCTTCTAAGTTTTCTTTATCTTGGAAGATATTTCTTTGATTTTTCGACTTGGTATTCAGGTGCAGACTTTAAGAATGCCGTTGAATGAAAATGATTGGAGACAGTTCACCCTAAACATGATGAAGGAGAAACAGTATAACTTAATTTCATGTCAAACTAACGAAGGATGACGGGCAGAACAGAATTTCGCAGAGGATGATCAATGTTCAGGTGGCTGAGCCATGGACAAGTGAGGCGAGTGTACTGGTGCCGAAAAACTTTTTACACTTGACGGTGTAACTGCTCCCGCCTTTACCAGCTGGCCATGGGCACTGGTCTTCGCTCTGTGTGGCTTCAAGTGTCTTCCTGGTGGACGGTCTAACCGATCAGTGGACAAGCGAGGCAGGTGTATTGCAGGCGAACGTGCTCTGCGTACTGGTGCCCAAATTGACTCTGCAAGCACTTTTTCAGCCTTTGTCTCTGCAACAGGCTCGCCTGAACTCAGCATCCAGTCAGCACAACTACAGCATCAAATTAACACCCAATAATACATGTAATAAGCACACAAGATCTTCAAGAGTCAAATAATATCGGAAATGGAACTTGACAAAGGGAGTCGCAACCAATCAGGTCGTAGAGTCTGGATATGACTACAGAAAGTGAATATAGATGTATAGAACAGGCAGACAAATGGTAAACAATACAATTATTGTACAGTGCAAGAATTCAAATAAGTTTGAAAGTGGCAATCGATGGAACTAGAGGCTCGTGGGCCTTACACATGTTACACTCAGCTGAGCTACATGTAGGACCATTTCCGATGAAGCTTCTGGAACAGTTACAGATTTAGGGGCGCCGGCTTGACCCCCAAAGTCTGCCAAAACCAGTTCCGTCACAGATTTTTTATTCATGCGCAGCCCAAATTTCAGTTGGCCAACGGATCGACAGTTCTTAGCATTCGCCTCCCCTTACCCTACCCCCTCCCCTTACCCTACCCCCTCCCCTTACCCTCCCCCCTTCCCTTACCCTCCCCCCTTCCCTTACCCTACCCCCTTCCCTTACCCTACCCCCTCCCACCAAAACAGACTGCCACACATGATACACAAAATGGGCGAGAGCAAGAAATCAATATCTCTCTATATTTCATGCTCTGTCTTGATGAGAGACGTTTGAGATTCCCTCCGGCAGAAAACGTACCGAAGCTTCCACATCTACCAGAACAAGATGCACGCAACGATTTGCAATATTCATGAAGGTATCACACCAAGTTTTCAAGTGTTCGTGGCGTGTAGCGGAGTGCGGTGAATAATCTGTACCGGTAACTGTTCTGAGTTGCAGACAGGGGAAGTTTGCAAGTGCAACTCTACCAAGGTCGTTTATGCAGTGCCTCCATCATCACATTTTCAACATGTTCAAGAAGGTGAAAGTGTTTTTCAATTTGTTCGAAGTCGTGGGGTGAATGAAGTTAAGCTAAGGTCAAATCACTTCTGAACTTGAAGAGGTGCTCTGCCCACACGTAGAACACAATGCACGGTCGAGCCAGGCTTTGGTGGTGTGGAGTCTACCTTGAACAGAAAAAGGTTTACCAGCAGGAACGCTGGAAAGCTTGATATGCTACCGTTTCTGAGGTAATGAAATTACAAAATACAAAACCAAGACAGATGTTCAGCGCTTGCCACCTCTGTCGATTCCAGCTTGTTCAGGGCAAATTGTCTGTTGGTGTCTGCTGATGTTATGCAGGTATTATACTACACTCCTCTCACAGTGTTTCGTTCGCTATGCTCCGCTCACAAAACACTGCTTCGAATAGCCGGTATTCTGCCGATTTACCACCAGATGGCACTATTTCTTTCCAACCAATCAGCACCTGCCATCAGGCTGCAACAAGCCGAAACCTCAGAGGTGGCCAGAAGATGGCGCTGTAAAGCCAGCAGCAACACCAGGCAATATCGCAAGTGATCTAATCGCCAGTGAGCAAAATTGGCTGCTGACGCTAGGTGTCCTGGACAGCAATGTGTGGAATCTTCTCGCCAGCGATGATCGGCTCGCCCAATGTCAAACAATACCAAAACCGATACCGCCAAGTCTGCGGTGGCTGGTGAGAAGATCGGTGGCGATCAGATCACTTGTGATATCGCCTGGTGTACTGCTGGCTTTAGACTCAATGAAACAACTGACAATGGTTCAACCTCTGAATTTCACCCTCCCCATGTCCCCCCTTTTCCATCATGTCCAGAGACACACTCATATTTTACAGGTCACACTCTTGGATTCAGATGATAGTAAACCTTAAGTCGTCTCCGAATTTCGCAAATTTTCGACCCCAACCAGGGTTTTCCTCAGGCACTTTCTACTAGTGATCCCAGAAGTGAAACTCTACTTCTACCCAGAAGTGATCTCAACTAGAAAGTGCCTGAGGAAGACCCCAGTCAGGCATGTCAGGGTCGAAATTTGCGAAATTCGGAGACGACTTCATGTTTACTATCATTTTGTGTGTCATTTTGTGTGCTCTTTGTTGGAAATCTTGGATTCAGATCAAATCTGAAAGGAATGTTAAGTGTCTGTGGCACAACAAACTGACATTCCACAATAATTATTTTGATTATACACAGTACCGGTACAATTAGGTACAGTCACTGCAGAGGAGTGAACATTATAAAAGCTTCTCCATCACTGCATTGACACGGTGGCAGCTTTTGTTGGGTACATATTGTACAATGTGCAACAAGTTATTCCAAATTACATCAACAGTTACACTGAAAGACGAGGAATTCCGTCTTCCCGATGTCCCCTGTTTTGTTCGCCACAGGATAAAGGGTCTATGGTGCCGCTTAATCTGTATATGTATTGTTGGGGGACATCACATATTGGGGGGGGGGACTATTACATGTACATGTACCCCAGAACTGACGTGGTTGAGGCATGGACCGTAAATCAGGGTTCATTGGTGCACGGATCCGGTCCATTTTCAGTCCGTTTGCCCATAGTTTTCCGGATACGACAACGCGAAAGTCAATTTAAACGAGTTTTTACGGACCTGAATCGGACAAAATCCGTGTGCCAATGAACCCTACTTGTTCACTGTGTCTGTGCTCATTTCAGTCCATTGATCACAGACATACAGCAACAGTTTACCACCCTGAACACACGCACAATGCGACACTTTACTAAGCACGGCGTCCGATTGTCTGGGTCCATAATCTTTGTCAAGATACAGCGGTTGTTCACAAAATGATGGAGGAGAAAATACCGATGAGCAAAATCCATCGCTACAAGATGACGCAGAAAGACCATCGCAATAATATCAATTTACGCAGATTGAAAAATGCGTTGTTTCACTTATCTAATTGAGTTGTGCTCTAAAAGGATTGGGTAATTTTTTTGTGTGAACTTTGAAGATATGTTTCCGGCCAGTCTTAGCATGATGTACATTACACTATTATGGGGCTGCTGACAATCCTTGTACATTAGCTGGTGAGTGTTCTGTCATGTCTATGGGGGGGGGGGGGGG
>NMRB01001236.1:105733-141605 GCA_002633025.1 Notospermus geniculatus
CCCCCCCCCTGTACTCTTCGCGACAAGACGAGTGACCCTGTCATCCAAGGGCTCCACGTAGGCCTATGTTTATACCTGAATACAATCGAGATTTCTGCTTTTCCAGTCTCACCCTCTGATGACGGCAGTTATGCCAACATTGGAAATGATCTTGATGGTACTTATCAAGAAGTTGGGGTAGGTCAAGCACAGGCGAAACCACCGGTAAGACATCCAACAGACTTAGTACTGGAAGTAGATTTCACTTCGAAGTTGTTCTCTGTTCCCTCAAGGTCGTACCGTCACATTTCCATGACGACACAATGCCGCCATGTTGGCTGTCAAAACGTCAAGCGACGTCACGGCATGAACACAGCGTCAACACACAGATCGTGACGTCAAACTGTCATGACGTGATAGTATTGACGTCGTCACCGGCTATTTGACGGCCAACATGGCCGATTCTTTGCAGTCACGTGACTGTGACGTCAATGAATGATTTTGTTGGTCACTTTCAGACGATTGGGGTTGATGGTACAATCTACGCGGATGTCAACTTGAAAAGTCACGCACCGTCGAAACCACGCGTGATCAGGGATTCAGAACCTCCTTCAGAATATGCTCAGGTTGATTTTTCCAAGACAGCGCCACCTATGAACGGGAAAATTGAGGAGATATGATCTCATGCGACTTGTTAGCATTGCCTGCGCACTTTTGGGCCCTGCTCCACGTGAGAGTTTTCTTGCGCAAGTTGGCTCTCTATGGGCAAATTAACCATAGAAAACTATGGGCAGTTGTTTGTGTCACTGGTCAAGGCGTAAGCCATTAGAAAACCAACAATGGTGAATTGCCCATTGAGAGCCAACTCGTCGTGAGCACTCTGACCAACCTCCTGCGCATGTCCAGCTCGACTACTTCCGGTCTTCAATATTCTATTGGCTCTGCTGTGGAGATAAACTCTGACGTGCAGGAGCGTCTACCGAAAGAGGGCGTCGCTTGTTCCAAACATTCCATGGGGATTGTTGGTGTAAATACGGCCATCAGTTTGCAAGGTGAATGCCAACCTCGTTGCAGGTGCTAAATATGTAAATAATATAAATGCACTGTACAATCATTCCAAGACATTGGGTCATTTACAAAAGCAGTTAAATCTTGAAGATATTTTGTACAAAATGTATTTTTATGAAATTTTATTATTATTAATATCTGGGTCGTAATCTTCTAGGATTGCCGTAGTTTAAATATAAATTAGTTGTAAATATTCAGCCATTCAATGTGACATTCCGAGATACGTGTATCTGAATGCTTCAAATTTCATGGTGGTACCGAGCTGTGGTGGTGTCCATGGTGGCACCAGCTGTAATGGTTTGTACCTAGCTGTGGTGGTGTCCCTGGTGGTACCAAGCTGGTTGTGGTGGTGGTGTTGGTGGTACCAAGCTGTGGTGGTGTCCCTGGTGGTACTCAGCTATGGTGGTGTCCCTGGTGGTACCCAGCTGTGGTGGTGTCCATGTGGTACCCAGCTGTGGTGGTATCCATCGCGGTACCCAGCTGTAGTGGTGTCCCTGGTGGTACCCAGCTGCCATGTTTCCAGGCATATTCCAGATTGCCGAACGATTTTATCAGTAATCATACACGACAAGCATCTTATGTATTACGTATTATAGCGAAAGGAGAACGTTCTTTGTAAAATTATTAGACTTTACAGTACATGTATAGAATTTTTAATTATATGTGAATATATGATGCAACATCTCGTGTTATTTTTGTTTCCATCAAGAATTGACGGAGTATGATGTCAGTAATCTCTGTTTATTGAGTACTACATGCAGCAGTCTGTGCAACCGTCCCTTCCTGCTGAAAAACATCCCACACCAAACATAGAATGCCTTACTATCCACAAAAAGTGGTGAATGTGTAACTACATGTAGGCCTACATAGAATTCCTGGTTAGCTTTCTGATTGAAGCGTGTTGTGTGTAGGCCTAAAGAGAGCTTGGGTCAGCTTCCAGTCATTCTAGGATCTGTAACACGAGGTGAATAAATTGGGCAAAACCAAAACTCTTTCCAACAATACCCAGCCCCGCGGACGATGCAGCCTCCATGCTGACAAAAAACTGGCGAATCACAGCCCTTGACACATTACATGAGCCACCGGTTATGATTCGTCAGTTTTTTGTTATACATGTAACATGAGTCCAGGGCTATGATTCGTCAGTGGTTAAAATTCACGATTCCTATTGGTTCTGCTCAGATTTTCCCCAGCCAATGGTAAAGATTAGAAAACACGGATTCCTCTTTATTGGATGCAGATTTTTCTTCTCTAAGTTCAAGTAAAAATTCTTTCACTGCGCGGAATCTGGGGTTCGAAACCTCCTCCTCGACCTGAAAGTAGAGCATACGGGAGATTTAAAAGGGCGACCATTTGCTGCCTCATTATCATATGCAAGGTAGGGGGCAAAATTCAGCCAATACTCATCATCATCATCATCATCATCATTGAGGCGTCTATGGCCCTTCTGGGTCTTTGCCTTTGCAGTCGTGTAGACGGTACTATTTACGTAATATGTGTGCGCAGCACAGGTTGATAGGTCACCAATGTTACTTACGTCGCTCAACTGCCGTTGCCTCGTTTTGATCTGGTTGTACAGGTAAAACGCCGCCAGATAATCTCGCCACATCTCGCTCACGAGATGATAGTACGAGACCGTAGCACCTTCTTCTATTCGCGTTTTCTTGCCGAGTAGCCCCATCTTCACGACCTACAAAGAGGAAAGTCGTGTGCTGATTGGTTGAAAAACCACTGACTGTTCTTTTGTTGAATGAGAGCGAATGGAGTCGACCAATCAACGTGTTTAGTATATAGGCTCTGAAGGGGGTCAGATGGAAGACCAGAAAATCGCTACTGCGGTGGTCAAAACACTAAAATTTTAGCACTTTTTCAAGGAACTATGGGCAGTTGTTTGTGTCACTGGTCAAGGCGTAAGCCATTAGAAAACCAACAATGGTGAATTGCCCATTGAGAGCCAACTCGTCGTGAACACTCTGACCAACCTCCTGCCCATGTCCAGCTCGACTACTTCCGGTCGTCAATATTCTATTGGCTCTGCTGTGGAGATAACACTCTGACGTGCAGGAGCGTCTACCGAAAGAGGGCGTCGCTTGTTCCAAACATTCCATGGGGATTGTTGGTGTAAATACGGCCATCAGTTTGCAGGGGCAATGCAAACTCGCTGCAGGTGCTAAATATGTAAATAATTTAAATGCACTGTACAATCATTCCAAGACATTGGGTCATTTACAAAAGCAGTTAAATCTTGAAGATATTTTGTACAAAATGTATTTTTTATGAAATTTTATTATTATTAATATCTGGGTCGTAATCTTCTAGATTTGCCGTAGAAGTTACTAAATATAAATAGTTGTAAATATTCAGCCATTCAATGTGACATTCCGAGATACCTGTGCCTGTAATGCCTGGTACACAGCTGTGCTGGGGTTTCCATTTTGGCACCAGCTGTAATGGTTTGTACCTAGCTGTGGTGGTGTCCCTGGTGGTACCAAGCTCTACGTGGTGGTGTTGGTGGTACCAAGCTGTGGTGGTTTCCCTGGTGTTACCCAGCTGTCGTGGTTTTCATGGTGGTTCCAGCTGTCGTGTTGCCACTGTGGCGGCGAGGCATATTCCGGATTTCTAAAGATTTTATCAGTAATCATATACTACAAGGATCTTATGTATATTCGTATTATAGCTGAAGGAGAACATTCTTTGTAAGGTTATTAAACTTTACAGTAATTTTGGATAGAATTTTTAATTATATGTGAATATAGGATGCGACATCTCGTGTTATTTTTGTTTCCATCAAGAATTGACGAAAGAAACGTTTACGATACCGTACTATAATCACCCGGTGTGATAGGGAAAGGAGTCCTCAGGAACATTGTCAAAGAAGTCACACTGACGGAGTATGATGTCAGTAATCTTTGTTTATTGTGTTCTACTTGCAGTCTATGTAACCGTCCCTTCCTGCTTAAAAACATCCCACACCGTCATAGAATGCCTTACTATAGCCACAAAAAGTAGTGAATGTGTAACTACATAGAATTCCTGGTTAGCTTTCTGATTGAAGCGTGTTGTGTGCCTAAAGAGAGCTTGGGTCAGCTTCCAGTCACTAGGATCTGTAACACGAGGTGAAGAAATAGGGCAAAACCAACGTTCTTTCCAACAATACCCAGCCCCGCGGACGATGCAGCCTCCATGCTGACAAAAAACTGGCGAATCACATCCCTTGACACATTACATGAGCCACCGGTTATGATTCGTCAGTTTTTTGTTATAGGCCTAACATGAGTCCAGGGCTATGATTCGTCAATGGTTAAAATTCACGATTCCTATTGGTTCTGCTCAGATTTTCCCCAGCCAATGGTAAAGATTAGAAAACACGGATTCCTCTTTATTGGATGCAGATTTTTCTTCTCTAAGTTCAAGTAAAAATTCCTTCACTGCGCGGAATCTGGGGTTCGAAACCTCCTCCTCGACCTGAAAGTAAAGCATACGGGAGAATTGAAAGGGCGAGCAACCGAGAACAACTATTTGTTGCCTCATTATCATATGCAAATTAGGGGCCGAAATTCAGCCAATACTCAGGTCACCAATGTTACTTACGTCGCTCAACTGCCGTTGCCTCGTTTTGATCTGGTTGTACAGGTAAAACGCCGCCAAATAATCTCGCCACATCTCGCTCACGAGATGATAATAAGAGACCGTAGCACCTTCTTCTATTCGTGTTTTCTTGCCGAGTAGTCCCATCTTCACGACCTACAAAGAAGAAAGTCGTTTGCTGATTGGTTGAAAAACCACTGACTGCTCTTTTGTTGAATGAGAGCGAATGGAGTCGACCAACCAACGTGTTTCATTGACCGCCTTTCGTATCACCTGATACAAACGACAGGCGCCATCCATTTCATTATCTAGGCTACCCAGCCGGTGAAATCGGGGAACAACCTAGATTAGAAGTTGATGGGTGTGGTACAGACCTGTTTAAATTGCTCTGGGTGTGGGAAGTCATTTCGAAGTTCTTCTTCAGAGAATTCCGCGTCTTCGCCACGTGATACCGTCTGATAGGCCTTCCGTGTCAGCCCCTCAAGCACTTCTTGGCACATCTGAATGGGAACAGAGACATTCACATATCAACTTCCTTGTCCACTTCGTTGAAGCACACTGCTTGTCGGTTGGTTAGGTCTGTCTCGGACTATGACGGTATTTTCCGTCAAAAGGGATATCGGTAGGCCTATGCGCTGAGGGTTATTCACATTCTCAACTAGGGCTCGAAATTGCCAGATTTCTGAGGTCTTTACCGAAGAATGACGGAAAGACCCGAAATGTTACGAATGGGTTATTCAAAACGAGTGCTTACCTGCGGTATATCTCTTCCCATCTTGACATTCGTGACGTCACAGTACTTCCTAATGGTTAATTTGCATAACGCTGTAAACAAATCCGTAACTGTTGACGGGAAGTATTTACCCCCGCTGTCGTCTGCTTGCGCGTCCTCCCAGAGGGCGCATATCATCAACACATTCAACGGGATCGAGAGCAACTGACGAGATCTCGCATCCACGAGATTTGTCCGCGAGAGCAGCTCTTTCGCGGTGTCCTCATCACCTTGAAAATAACTCTCAATGACCTTGCGAATTTCGCCCTCTTTGTAGGCATTAATGACGACGTATTTATCACAATGTTCTTGCAACTCGGGACGAATGTTGGTGCGGCATGTTAACATCACGTGACAGTCGCGCAGACGACTTCCGCTGAAAACCTTCAGGACATCTTCGTCGGCCTTCGTGTCCTCGCCCAGCTGATCGTACGCGTCGATTATAAACAACACCTCCTTCTGTTTCTTTTGAATACACTCCCAAACTTGTTTCGGAGTATATGCAAAATCTTCGGGCAGAAGTCCCCCTGCCAAGATGGCGTCCTGGATGTTCCCGCCACGAATCATCTTAGTCTCGAGCAAGAACACCATTTTAAATTGTTGCAGGTAATCGCAGCCTTTGCCCCAGTCGTACGCAATCTTGCAACAGATTTCTGATTTGCCGAATCCAGGGTCAGCCTCCAGTAGGATTCTGCTCGGTGCCTTGCCACGGGAGAATCTGAAAAGAGGAACGAAACTCTGAAAAGGTGTCGCCGATAGGACAGTTGGCGTGCATTGGTATTCCCTGAACGGTTGCCATGGCGCAGCCAATGAGTGTCACGGGTTTGCCAAACAACTCTTAAATGACAAATCCACTAGCATTCTCATCTCATCGTCTTCCGTTCCGCATTTTATGATGGCTCCACTTGTAGCTCGGAAGAATTGAGACTAGGTGGCGCTGTCTGACCCATTAGGCAGTGCTGCCACCTATAAATGGGCGATCTCACCCCGGGGACTTTACAGTAATACTACGAGTAGTTGGACTCACTGCGATGGAGCTAAGATGTCTTCGATCTCAATTGGGTATTGTTTCTTCTTATGGACCATGGCGAAGTTTCTGAAGGTGTCCTCCGTGGCGATTTTGATGTCGGGTCGCCATGACAACGGCGACATCCATTCGAGTTTCCTCGCATACCAATCGGCCAAGGCGGTGGAAATGGCGGCACTCACGTCTCCTGTCATGACCTTGAAAAAGTGCTAAAATTTTAGTGTTTTGACCACCGCAGTAGCGATTTTCTGGTCTTCCATCTGACCCCCTTCAGAGCCTATATACTGTGTTTCATTGACCGCCTTTCGTATCACGTGATACAAACTGACAGGTGCTGTCCATTTCATTATCTAGGCTACCCTGCCGGTGAAATCGGGGAACAACCTAGATTAGAAATTAGAGAGTTTTCGCAAAGCCCCCGAAACGCCAACGCGAACGTCTGTCCTTTTGTTCGGTGCTCTCTTCGTGGCATCGAACAATGGGTTTGGCGTTCGCGTTGGCGTTTCGGGGGCTTTGCGAAAACTCCCTGTTGATGGGTGTGGCACAAACCTGTTTAAATTGCTCTGGGTGTGGGAAATCATTTCTAAGTTCTTCTTCAGAGAATTCAGCGTCTTCGCCACGTGATACCGTCTGGTAGGCCTTCCGTGTCAGCCCCTCAAGCACTTCTTGGCACATCTGAATGGGAACAAAGACATTATCAACTTCCTCCTGGTCGTTGGCGATACTGACATCGCTTCGTTAGGTCTGTCCTGGACTATGGGCGGTATTTTCCGCCAAAAGGGATTAGGCCTGGATGCGCTGAGGGTTATTCACATTCTCAACTTAGGGCTCAAAACTGTACCAGATTTCTAAGGTCTTTACCGAAGAATGACGGAAAGACCCGAAATGTTACGAATGGGTTATTCAAAACGAGTGCTTACCTGCGGTATATCTCTTCCCATCTTGACATTCGTGACGTCACAGTACTTCCTAATGGTTAATTTGCATAACGCTGTAAACAAATCCGTAACTGTTGACGGGAAGTATTTACCACCGCTGTCGTCTGCTTGTGCGTCCTCCCAGAGGGCGCATATCATCAACACATTCAACGGGATCGAGAGCAACTGACGAGATCTCGCATCCACGAGATTTGTCCGCGAGAGCAGCTCTTTCGCGGTGTCTTCATCACCTTGAAAATAACTCTCAATGACCTTGCGAATTTCGCCCTCTTTGTAGGCATTAATGACGACGTATTTATCACAATGTTCTTGTAACTCGGGACGAATGTTGGTGCGGCATGTCAACATCACGTGACAGTCGCGCAGACGACTTCCGCTGAAAACCTTCAGGACATCTTCGTCGGCCTTCGTGTCCTCTCCCAGCTGATCGTACGCGTCGATTATAAACAACACCTCCTTCTGTTTCTTTTGAATGCACTCCCAAACTTGTTTCGGAGTATATGCAAAATCTTCGGGCAGAAGTCCCCCTTCCAAGATGGCGTCCTGGATGTTCCCGCCACGAATCATCTTAGTCTCGAGCAAGAACACCATTTTAAATTGTTGCAGGTAATCGCAGCCTTTGCCCCAGTCGTACGCAATCTTACAACAGATTTCTGACTTGCCGAATCCAGGGTCAGCCTCCAGTAGGACTCTGCTCGGTGCCTTGCCGCGGGAGAATCTGAAAAGAGGAACGAAACTCTGAAAAGGTTTCGCCGATAGGTACAGTTGGCGTGCATTGGTCTTCTCTGAACGGTTGCCATGGCGCAGCCAGTGAGTGTCACGTGTTTGCAAAACAACTCTTAAAGGACCACTGTATTGCATCTTTCTGTCGACAGCCGGCGCTACCGGCACCATGCTCCAATACTGTAGTTAAGCCTTTCGCCCCAGTGTTGGAGAATGTATGATTACAGTCTCGGTCACCCAGCCGCTGGGGATCGAACAAGTTTGTGTAGCAGTACTGTGGAACGAAACGGCTGGCTGCGCGAGACTAGTTGCATGCGGTAGTTTACCAAGTCGTTAATAGAGGTCTCCCCCTTAACGCGGGTAGGTGTAACGCAGGATTGGGAAGCAATACTGTGGTCCTTTAAATGACAAATCCACTAGCATTCTCATCCCCTCGTCTTCCGTTCCGCATTTTATGATGGCTCCACTTGCCCCTCAGAAGAATGGAAACCAGGTGGCGCTATTTGATCCAATAGGCAGTGCTGCCACCTATAAATGGGCGATCTCACCCGGGGGACTTTACAGTAATACTAGTAGTTGGACTCACTGCGATGGAGCTAAGATGTCTTCAATCTCAATTGGGTATTGTTTCTTCTTATGGACCATGGCGAAGTTTCTGAAGGTGTCCTCCGTGGCGATTTTGATGTCGGGTCGCCATGACAACGGCGACATCCATTCGAGTTTCCTCGCATACCACTCGGCCAAGGCGGTGGAAATGGCGGCACTCACGTCTCCTGTCATGATAAATAATATTGATAGTAGGGAGGTTTAGGTCATGGACGCAAACGACAGACGTAAGGAGAATGACCTATATCGTTATCGATGTGAACTTACGTGTATTAGTGAGGTTATGGAGATGAACGATAAACGTAAGCGATAGGCCTAGGCCTAAAATGACGTCACATACCACTCAAAACTCAGCAATAGACGTTGTTTATTGTTCATTTTCTGAGCTGGAATCGAGGTTGATTAAAGCCCCACTGTATTGAATGTGAAAAACGCAAATCATCGCCGCGATTCTCGCACGACGTCACGACGACAGCGTAGTGTAAAATGTACTACGCTCTGTCAGGCAAGCATTTTGGGACCTCTATGTGCACTCTCCTAACTTTTTGAAAGTATCGTAAAATTCAATACTGTGGGGCTTTAATCTCCAGTGGTGGTGGGGTGGTGGCAGCGGCGGTGGAGGAGGAAGGGGTATAATTAAGATAAAGACAGTAACAACTAACCCGTCAGTGGTCCACTGCTGCTTCCTTTAATTGATGACTTCCGGTCCGCCATGTTATCCTCGACACTCTGCGGTCGTTCTTCTATCTTAGCTCGCCGGTTTCTTTAGGTCCTCGAAAAAGATGGATGATATCAAATCTAACGGAAATTTATCTCGTCTGCCGAGCAGGAAAGCTTGGCCTTAGTATCTAAATACGTCTAGATTCAGTTTCTAGTTTGAATCATAAGAGGTGCTGTGCTTGTCACACTGGTCAAAGCATTTCTCTTTCACAAGAAAGGTGCATGCACTGTACATTCGTAAATTTTTGTTGCCTACCTTTAGACACATCGACTTAACTTCCGGCTTATGAAGGCCTATATGTGGATGGAAGTTCCGAAGAAATTGTAGAAGATTGATTGGTTCACGTAATGCGCTGTCATGTACGTTCTCATTATCGGGTTAGTGTCTGAACCTTGCTATTGACTTCTTCACCTGTGTGAAAATTCGATCAAAAGCCCTGCATCACCTTACCTGTTGAACATTCCCTTTTATCAGAGGTCCTCTCCACTCTTGTCTTGTGTCGTGTGGTTCTAAACAGCACCAAGATATAGGCCTATACATATATACATATATAATTATATATACTTATTTATGCGAAAAGCGACGCACAATACACACTATAGCACAGGTTTGGACACATCATTTAGCATATTCGTCACACACAAAAGCAACGTTAAAGGCATTGCAATCTTGCTTATTATAAATCTGTAAATGAAATCTACTAAAAAGCTTATTAATTTTTTTTTTAAATTATACAGCGAACCTCTCTCAAGATATCAGACTGAGAAACAATAAATAGGAGCAGTCGGCCGCGCATATTGCCAAAAGATGGCAGCACAGTTCTAGCTGACCAATACACAGGGAAAATCAATAATGACTGGGTCCGCTCTATGCATTGAATTGGGCCGTGGTGACACCTATTGGTCAACTCACCGACAGCTCCTATTACATGTAGGCTATTATTAATTTTTCACAATTTTTTTCACAATCTTTTTACAGTATGCCTTCGCCCGGAGTCGAACTCGCGCCGACCCATTGCACAGTATGGTAGTCAAGCACGCTAACCACCGGGCTTTTGAAATATAGAAAGCCGTAGAAACGATTTCCTGGCATCTCAGTATCAAAACGGAAGTTTATTTTTTCGTGCTTTGTACGAATAAACATATACTCTTTGCTTATTTTCGCAAATTATTGAAACACATGGTGATGGTGGAGAGCAGGGGGACCCCCCCCCCTTTGGATCCGCGCCTGGGAATGACGTCGTCTTCACCATTCAAACTGCACCGCGGATTTGGCGCCATGCGCGGCTGCGAGAGGAACTTACAGCGAATCAGAGAATCTCGGGAAATACAGATGGGGAATCCCAGCCGTTATTCCTTGTTTTGATTCCACGAATCGCTTTCAGAAACATTTTCCACAGCGAAATAGAAAGCAGTTTGTGAGGTAAGTGGCCGCATTTTAGATGGTAAATGACATTTGTCTCCTTTTTTATTGCCATAGACCCCTGAAACCAGGGGTAAACGAGTTATTGAAACCTGGGGTAGTGAGCATAAAGGGGTCGTAACCCTACGTCAGGCCTAAACCAGGCGTAGTGCAAGGGCCACAACGAGCACTACGCCTGGCTTTAGGCCAGACGTAGGGTTACGACCCCTTTATGCTCGCTACCCCTGGAGCGCTACAGAGACTAGGTCGTGGGGATAGGACTGGTAGGGCCGACCTGAACCTGGGGGATATTGCCGGGGACAGGTCGAATAGGCCTGCGCCTATAGCCTACCGGTAGGCCTAGTCTTGGTAGGTTGGATGGCTAGGCCTAGTTGCTAGATTAGCTGAAAATCCACCAGTGATGTTCCCAGTAGGACTAGGCCTCCCGCTTGCCACTCCATGCACCGTCTTGCAAATCGGCTTTAATCAGGGGTGGATCAGGATTTCTGGAAAGGGGCGCGCCCCACCCCGCCAAAAAATCAATAAATGGGATGCCAAAAAATGGGATTCGTTTTCGAAGCAGCTAATGCACAAAAAATCACTCTGCCGCCATAATTAGTAAGGGGCGACGCCCCCTAAATCCCGCCGCCACCCCCTAGCCCAGGTTCGGATCGGTGTGGAAGGAGACGTTGCCCTCTAAAAGGAAGCGTCCTGCATGCCTGCCCAGAAAAATTCCTGTTGGTGCCGTCGGCATTGCTGACCAGACAGCAATTGTTGATATCTTCGAATCTTTTATGTTAATCGGTGGAAAATCTTCGGCTTATGTTTCTCTTTCGACGTTAAATTATGTTATGTTACCTTATCTTTATCTTAAGTCCAAACACGGACCATTGTGAATAGGCCTACTGAGCTTGTGGCAAAGCCAGGTCGCTGTGATCTTGGCCTACATACATACAACTGCGATTTTGGTGTATTTTTTCTTTTTGTTCTTCGTTTTCATACAACAGGTATTTGAAACCGATGGACACTCCGTACTGAACCCTGCAGTTTAACTTCGAATCATTCGAAATGGATCGCTCGTCGAGTTCTCATCGATACTATGATGATGATGATGATGATGATGATTATGTCCGTCGACCGCCGACGCCTGGCCCTGGTCGATATCATGATGATGATGGTGATTATATGTATTTGCGCCGACCGTCTGGGTCTGGTCGATATGATGATGATGATGATGATCACGTGCGACGATCGTCGAAGTCTGATGATCGTGATGACGACAAGGTTGCAGAATACGTCGTATACCAGCTCTGCCAGGCGGATGGGGAAACGGAGGTCTCCGAACTGTTCCGATCTTTAGCGTCACATTACCGGCAAACCTTCCAGAAATTATCAAGATTTACTCGATTTTTGAAACGTCATGATGATGTGTTTGCCGTCAGGGATGACAGGCATGAATCGGTTGTTCGGCCCTGGACCACTCTCGACATTTGTAAGGGATATACGACGAATGAAGGCTGTCGCGACCGGCGTTGCGGAGGGCTGCATATTTGCAAGTATTTCCTGTTTAGCGAGCAGTGCAAATTTGCAGACAAGTGTCGCTATGGGCATACCCTGATGACCAATCACAACGAGGCTCTCATACGGAAACACAAGCTCTCCTCTCTTCATCTACAGTATTTGAGAAAGGTGTTCAACTTGAGCCGCAGCAATTTGAAAAACACCGCACCCCAAACATGCAAGTTTTACAACATCAGCGAAGGATGCAACAAAGGACCGAAATGTAACCATCTCCACGTGTGTCGGCATTATCTCGCGGGTTCGTGTAAATTCGCCGATAGATGCAAGCGCAGCCATAGGATAAAGGAAGGCCACAATGTCAACATACTCCGCCGATATGGCATCGATACTGGACAGACAGAGATGGACCTCCGAACGACGCTTCGGGAGATGGCGGGAGATGTCGATGATGTTCAACGTTCACCAGAACTATTCTCCCCGAAAGAGAGACAACTTCAGCCGATGACGACACTGTCCCTAGCGTCCGCCGTGGACGATGAAACAGAGATTTGTATGTTCTACCTACGAGGTAAGAAATTCCTTCCTTGCCCTCGCAACTTTTTCTCACAAGACCGCCCACTCGTTAGGTGGGCGGTCCTTGTTTTCAACGAATTCCTCTCTCTCCCTCGACATCGAGTGTAGTTTCAGCAAGATACTCAAAAAGTAACTTATATACCGCGACAAAAGGTTCGGAATTGCAGGTACATGTATAAGACAAACCAGATTTGGTTCCTTGCCTACTGCGAAGTAGGCCTTTAATCTAAGTTTGGTGAGCAATGTATCCTTCACAAAATCTTAACTACGACAATAGCACCCGGACTTTGATTCCAGGGCTACCTTTACCATGCGGGATATTCTCCATCAATCCTCGTCCCCAACCTCTTTTTGCCTCCGTTGACTGCTCTCTTCTCGGTTTGGAACAGGGAAATGTGGATTTGGTAAGAGCTGCCGTATGCATCACAAGGAAGACCCGTATCAGTGGCAGTACCATGATGACGACATCGATGAATGGGTCGACATGTCGGACAGTTCACAAACAGAAATTGATTACTGCAAGGTTGAGTCCGATGGGTGTGACGTGGCTTTGACTGTGAACTCTAAAGACGGCCGGTAAGCGCGGAAGTTCAGGGATTAAGGGGGCGGTAGTGGAAACCTACAGCACCGTCAATAGGCCTTGTCAGCAATGCTTGTCGTAAAGATATGCAAATACAGGTCATAAAAATATATTTTCGTATTTTGCGGCAGTTCAGAGATTAAGTAGGCCTTGTCAGCAATTCTTGTGATAAAGATCTGCAAATAGGGCCGTGTTCCTTTTCCGCCGCCATCTTGGTTTTCCAACCCAGCAGCAATACGCATGTTTAAAAGTACCCGATATCAAACGTGGCAACACACGTCGCGGAGTAGTTCTCGGTATCTCATTGTCTTTACAAAGAAAGGCAGCGGACAGTGATGTTGCTGAACCTGAAAAAATTAGGAGCTGAATTCCAAATGTTGACACAATTTTTTTTCACTGAGTGGTTATTTTCTGAAAGACTTTGCGGCCTTCTTTTTGCAGGCCTACCAATACGGTTGGGAAAATCATCTTCGGTAACAATAATGCGATGATTCTGAACATCCTACAAGCGAATAAAAAACTGAAAGCCCGGAGATTGTCCACCGCGTCATCTGTGCAGAAGCCGGACACGTTCGCTTATGTTACCGAGTGGGTTTGGTACTGGATGGACGAGCATAACAAGTGGAAGAAGTATGGGGACGAGGTCAGTTGACGTCCATCTGTTCCGACTTTTCAGGGAGTTTTCGCAAACCCCCAACGCGAACGCCAAACCCATTGTTTGATGCTACAAATAGAGCACCGAACAAAAGGCATGACGAATGGTGCCAAATGACAGCCTATTTCACTGAGGATCATTTTGATAATTTTTGATCTTTTGATCTCTCCAGAATCACAAACATCACAAATCCAATGCCAGTGTGGAGGACATTGAGAATGCATACCTATCGTCTGGTACAAGCCTATTCCATTTCAACACCACTAAAGGTCATAAGTATGACATTGACTTCTCAAAAATGGTGCAAAGGAATGTCAGGACCAAGGTTGAGAGGAAAGTGCGGCGAAGACCCGAGTTGATTGATTGGAACGAAAGGGCGAAAGAAATGAGGTAAATATCATATTGAATCCAATCGTGTGTTTTAAAGGCGCACGGCATTGCCATTTTCTCGACAGCCGGCGCCACCAGAGGTAACTGTAGTTTTGCTTTTCGCCCCAGTGTTTGAGAATGTACGATTACAATAATACATACGTGGATACCCTAGGAACGAGAGTTACTCCACATGGGGCGAGGTTGGTAAGCTGAAGGTTAACAACATTGTCAATAGAGGTCTCCCTTAAAGATAAAGTATCACAGGTATTTTCGCGGGCCACGAAACTCATTGTTTATATTTACATTTTGTTTGTTTATGTCCAGGCGTTCTTTGTCTTATCAGTAATTTATTGGTGGCATGCCCCTCTAGAAATTCCGTTCATTCCAAATTCATTTTGGTGGGTTGGTATGTGCCAAAAGTCCAAAATAACATAATGTAAACATCGATGTTTACAAACATTGAATGTAAACAATGTCGTGATACGTTATCTTTAACGCGGGTATGTTTAGCGCAGGATAAGGATACAGCGGCACTTTAAGTTAATCCATCACTGACATAGGCCTATGCCAAGCGAAGATGACGTTTGATTTTCTTATCAGCCATGCGGCAGTCATGAATTCTGGGACGGCCGCGGCAGCAAACCACCAGACGGCTCCGAAAAAAAGGCAAAAATCTGCTAACGGAGCGGGTAGTGCAGAAACCAAGGCCATGAGTCTCATGTCCTCCTATATTCCAAGACACTGGGACAGCTATGGAGCTGGAGACGGCAGTTCCGTGCAGTTGGTCAAGGTAATAGGGAGTTTAAGAAATGAAACGATAAACGTTAACTTTACGACAACGTTATTTTTTGTTCAGAAAATGCAATATAATATGTAATTTGGTGAATTCGCAGTATGAAAAATAATGTTGTTGTAAAGTTAAAAGTTTATAGTTTGATTTCTTACTCCCTAATAATGTATCAAAAATAGATAAGCGAGCGACTTCATTTTTACGTCGGAAGGTGGCGTTTCAATTATTGAGGTTTACTCACTGACGTCACAACGGTTACGTGACTGCAAAGAATCTTATGGGCGGTCTATAACAGCAAAAAAGGACATCGAAACGAGGACATCGTGTATGCAAAACGAGGACACTGTATTTGTTGATGTAGCGCGATGTCTATGTTACACGGCATAGACAAGAGAAGATAGGACACAATACCGATTGCAGTGTATTGGTATCAGAGTAATGGGGTAGTGGGGCGGTGGTGGTGGGGGGGGGGTCAGTTGCAGAACCGCCACAAGGCAGGCAAATTCATCCCTCAGGTTCGACTGCCCACTGAAAACTTTCTAGAAAAATCGTCACACAGTATGAAAATTCTGAATCTGATTCTGATTCTGATCCCATTCCATTTTCGAAATGATCATATTCCAGCTGGACAGGGCTGGGAACACTGCGCAGGAGTTCCACACCATAGAGGCCAAATTCAAGGCCAGCATGCCGAGCACTAGCAGGATTACATCCATCAAGAGAATTCAAAGCATGGAGGTTTATGATGCTTATTACAGGTACGTAGACCTACTCAGCACTAGCAAGGCCTGTCGGAGTGGTGCAATGGAAACACGCCAGTCACCTCTGAGGTTCCGGGTTCGGACTCTCAGTTGGCCTACTCATGTGATAGAGAGGGCGACTCTCTGGCAGTGCAAGTTTTTTCATGGCACTCCGGTTTCCTCCTACAGCTCACTGGTGATGAGAAGGCCTACTTCATTGTTACAGAATGGCCCCATTTAATGGACCACGGTATTGCCACTTTTTCTCGACAGCCGGCGCCACCGCGCCACTCTCCAACCCAGGGACTAACTACGTTCTCGGCGAATTGACCCACTTTACTACGTACATTTCGTAATGCATTTTTGTAGTTTGTTTTGCTGGAGCTAGGTGGCTCCCTCTACGTCGGCGGTCAAATATTAGTAAACGCATTTGAGACCCAATACCGTGCTCCTTTTAAAGAAAATTAAATGAAATAAAAATGAACCACAACTAGTAGTATCTTTCTATTCTCTGTTTGTACAAAATCCTGCCTTTTCCCCTTAAACACAGGAAGAAATCCTGGACCCAGAAAAACCGGAAGAAGGAGCCAAAAGTTCTGTCCCTTTTCCACGGAACCAAAAAGGCAAGTATCCAAGCGATATGCGAGCAAGGGTTCGACTGCCGGATAAGTGGTTCAAGAACTGGGACCAGGTATGGCAAGGGGACTTACTTTGGAGTGGAGGCCAAGAGGGCTGCGCACTACGCTGCTGATAGCAAGTGTATATTGATGTGTAATGTACTTGTAGGAGACCCCTGCCAGGGTCTGCCCCACTACGTCAGACCGCCACCGAAAGATCCAAGCAAACCAAATGAGAATTTCTATGATTCGTGCGTTGACAATGTGTCGAATCCGAAGATGTACATTATTTTCAAGTCAGACCAGGCCTACCCAGAGTATATCATAGATTACGCGTGAAGGGCGTTTTTTCGGGTTTTACCGTACGCTGAGTAGGAAAGTCCTGAAGAAATCAGGGGTAGCGAGCATAAAGGGGTCGTAACCCTACGTCAGGCCTAAGCCAGGCGTAGTGCTGGTCGCGGCCCTATCCTCCACCAGCACTACGCCTGGCTTAGGCCTGACGTACGGTTACGACCCCTTTATGCTCGCTATCCCTGGTCCTCTAGCATCGATCCCCTCTCACAGGCCTACACGTGCGAGCGAGGGACCGATACAGAAAGGAGCTGGTTCTTCTGGATGGACAAGGCTGTATCATATACTATGAGTAAATAGTGTTCTCACAAAAGTCGATGTTTCCTTGCAACCTTTTCATGTAGGCCAACTGGATGTTCTTCCGAAAACTGTCTTCATGTAGGACCGTATGCACCAACAAAGATTATCTTGAACTCAGGGTGAGCCACAACTTTTCCATTGTCACATCATGCCCTGAACAACTGAAAAGCTGTGGCTCAACCTGAGTTCAAGATAATCTTCTTTGGTGATTACGGTCCATAAAGATGTCTTCTGGCCGTCACGGTTTTTATGCATACATGTATATTTTTAGGTGCTCATCTTGTCAAATGTTAAATTATCAACATTGTCATCATTTGATTTTACTCCACAATGCCTTGTTATCACTCGAAACCTGTTATTGAATACTATCTATTCAAAACGCGATTCCAGTCAGTCGGTCCCAACCAGCCCGCTGTTGGGAATGTGGGGAACAGCAACACTGCGGAACA
Organism: Notospermus geniculatus; assembly: GCA_002633025.1. Lineage (NCBI taxonomy): Eukaryota > Metazoa > Nemertea > Pilidiophora > Heteronemertea > Lineidae > Notospermus > Notospermus geniculatus. The sequence continues at coordinate 123,505 of NMRB01001236.1, forward strand.
AAACGGCTGGCTGCGCGAGATTAGAGCCCAGTCGGCCATGTTGGTGCAGTGGGGATTGGTATCCTCTACAGAGATTGGTCCCACTGCAATGGAGATTCTTCCTTTTCTTCCCAAAGTTTTTGTTTTACAGCACAGTGATAATCGTTATTACAAGGTATCTTCCAACTGAGGGCAGAGAAGGTATTTCCTGCCTCGTGATGTGATATGTGTGTTGTTTTAGAAGGTTTTATGTTTATAACTGTACGGTTTAGAATTAGTCAGGTCATATTAATAGAAGGACTAACATTTTAGCTGACGTGTATCTCCGTAGTATTAGAAAAATGTACTACATGTACATGTACATGTACATGTACATCTAGGCTTACATCTACATCTTCGAATGTAAATTCTGTGGAATCGGTAGTTTTTAAAGTTGTTTTTGCGATATCATGTGGCAGATTAAGGGCCCTGTGCACGGGTTGGACTTTAGCCAGACTTTCATTAAAGTCTGACTTTTCTCAGTGCTTCAAGCAAAGAGAAAGTCTAACTTAAGTTATACTTTAGGCTAAAGTATGGCCCTAAGACTGTGGCTTAAGATAATAAAAAAAGAGGTGTGGAAACCATTACAGAAACCTGGAGCAACCAAACACGTAGAAAAACGAGAAAATAAAATACGAATTAATTCAAAAATATCAATAGAAGGTTTTTGAAACCTTGAAACACGAGATTAATCATGGGAGATACTTCCATGGATTAATACAGTTTTATACTGTTTTTCAGTTTACAATTTTAACGTTTTACAGGTTTCCACTTTCTTAATAAATAATGGATCATATTTTAGAACGTTCTTTAACATTAAGGTCCACCTTAATTCTATTGTTCTCGATGGTTTATAGACTTAAGGTCGACCTCTAATGTTAAGGAACGTTCTAAAATACGACCCAAAGTAAAATAAAAGAAACCAAAGCAAACAATAAAGCAAAAAAGTTAAAAAACGAAAGAAAAAAGAGAAAAAAAGAAAGAAAAGAAAGAAAAAAAGAGGGGATATAAAAGGGGCCTGAAACAAGAGCAGAATTGTTTTGACCCGATGTAACGTTTTTCAGTGTGACCAGTGTGACATTACAATAGATTGACGGAATAAGCGGCGACTTGACAATGAGCGACACACAGAGAAACAGCGAGTCCGTTTCCCAGTGTGTTCCGAACAATGGGAATCACACAGAAAAACGGCCACACTGAAAAACATTACGGCTGGTATTTTAGAACGCTCCTTTAGTCTAAAGGTTGGCCTTACGCCTATTGTTCTCATGTTAGGTCAGCCTTACGTGATTTTAGAATCAACCTTTATTTGCAGGAAAAGGCCGAATTTATCTCTTTTCCTTTCGTAAGGTCGACATCGGTTTTAGAACGTTCCTTATCTAAAAGTTAACCTTTGTTTTTGCTTAGGAATTCCTTTATTTCTAAGGTTGGTCTGAGCCAACCTTTAGTCGACCTTTGTTAAAGCATCTCCTTGGGATGCGTGCACTTTCCCCGTACTGTGTGTCCACAGTACGCGGAGCGTGCGCTCAGAGTACAGGGAGAGTGCGCGCGTGTATCGGATGACTATTCGGGCCAGTACTGTACATGCAGCTGGTACATGAGCGCCTAAAATGATCTCCTCCAGGGGGTTCTAGGATCCAAAGGGTGAAATGTTAGTAAAGAGTCGATGTCAGAAATTTTTGTGTAAAAAAATAAAAACTGTAAATTTCTTGTATTTTTTATACCCCCTTTTGCTGAGAGGGTGAGAAGGGCCTTGTGCAAAACTCTGCAAACGAATCCATTCATACTTTTATGGCAATAAAAGTCTGTTACATCATTCATCATTGTATGCTGGGGAGATAATTGGTTTAAGGTTGGCCTTTCATCAGGAATTCCTTTGGAAAGCTCTCCTAAAGTCGACCTTTCACTAAAGGAATTCCTCAATAAAGGAATTGCTTAAGGTCAGTTCTAAAAACGTAAACTCAAAAGTCGACCTTATGAAAGGAGACCTTCCCCAAAGGCTACCTTATGAAAGGTTGACTTTTGACCAAAATAAAGGAACATTCTAAAATACCAGCCTTAATCTGTGGTCAACAAATGGCTTGTTAGGCCTAAAGCGAAAGATGTCATGGAGAGAGAACCCAGTGAAGAAAAGCCATGGTCATGTAACCTCTGTATATGTATAACATGTATAAGGCTTTACACGGGAAATTCCTCTTCCAACATACAGATTGCACGAGTGAAGGCGTTTAGGCCTATTGTTCTGCGTAAAAAATCACAAAAGAAAAAATATTCATAAAACAAACGGCCGTATTCTAGAAGCTTCCTTAACAGTAAGGTTACCTACCTTTATCTATTGCCTGCAGGGCAGAATACAAAAGCTTAAAGTGGACCTTAGAGTTAAGGAGGCTTCTAGAATACGGGCCATAAAATATATGAATCGTGAAAAGGCAGACAAGTAACACTGAACACTTCAACGAAGAGACTTGTGAAAGACATTGACCTTGATCCCAAGGTCAAATGGATTCAAGGTCAAGGACATGGAAGCGATCAAACTGACATGCAGAGCATGGAGTGTCATTGGTCAACAGTGCCAATGGTTTTTCCGTTTTTTCTTTCTGTTTGTTCTAAACACTAGGCCCGTTGTCGGTTCAGTATTATTATAAAGTAGTTAGTAAGCATGAATCTGGGCAGATGCCTCCACGGGATGCTTGGATAGAAACTCAAAATTGTAATGAACTGCAGAGGGGGACAGACTAGGGATTGTAACAGCCTTTGTTGAAGTGTTCAAAGTTGTTATTGTCCTCATAGAGTATTACGTAATCAAATAGCATATAATTAATAGTGTAGACGTCTTCAGAATAAATATCAAGTTCTGAGTTAAAACCGTTTTCATCTTTACTACTTGCTGTGAAGTGGTGATGTCAATGACGGGACTTCATAGTAACAGGAGCTGTCAGCGAGTTGACCAATAGGTGTCACTACGGCCCAATTCAATGCATATAGCGGACCCATTCATTCTTGATCTAGCACCAATCACGTGGATTTTCCTGTTTCTAGAATTTTTTCCTAATTCTAATTCTAATTCGTGGATTTTCCTGTGTATTGGTCCGCTACCGGGGTCCCGCTATAACTTCGCTGCCAACTTTTGGCAATACGCGCGGCTGACTGCTCCTATTGAGGGAGCGATGGTCGGGGCTAAAAGCGTGGTCCCTTGTATAGGCCAGGGGAAGTAAAATACCCCACGCAGGTGGACTGTAGCCTGTCGCGGACTCCATACCTCCGGCAAAAACCCAACAGGGTTGCGACGCCGGTAATGACATGATATGAAAATTTCAAAGACCGCCTTCTGTTCTGCGGCCTTGACGTGACTGCCATATTGTCAGAGAGCGAACGACCCCTGGGAACGAGGTTGTAGTAGCCTTGGTTACACTACATAAAATCCGCGTTTTTTTTGCGGTCACACCTATGAATTGCCGGGCTTCCAAAAACCCGTGTCTGAAAAACATGGGTTTTTGAGACACGGCAAGCTCGCCGTGCTTTTCGAAATCCCCGTGTTTACGTTAGTTCTTCGCACGGCTACAGATGGCGCAACCATTAAGTGACGTCGTTTTCGCGCCTCCAACAATGTGTGCCAATACAGAAATGACCGAAGAGTCAATGCATGCAGCGCAACTGTCGTCGGGCTACTTAACTACAATGTAGTAGTGTGACCTCTCGCCGGGATTTTCGTACACACGGGTCTGGAAAAACACGGGTATGTTCAACAAGTGTAACCTTAGCATGTAATTCTGCCCAACGTCAGAAGACATCAAATTGGGAAGAAAAATATGGATTCATGCTCTGTCGATGAAGATGAAGATGCAAAAATAATTGTTCATTTGTCACAATACAAACCAAGAACGTTATGTCTTACAGTGGACATAAGAGTGGGATTGAAATCTAATACAACGTGGAAGGTTAATGCCCGTTCCAAGAATGGCCTGCCACTCAAAAGAGATACGGGTTGCATGTTTAGGGTTCATGCTTAAAACGTCCCCTCCACCATTTTTTAATCATTAAATTTGATTTCAGTTTTGATATCGGATACAGGACCATGCATCTTGACTACCAAGGGTTGTGACATCGCTCCGCCCTCCGACTACGCTCACACAAACCCTCGACGAACTTGGCTGTGATGAGCTTTTTCCAACCGGAGGTTCCTGTTTGTTGACTGACTCTCGCTGTTATTTTTTGTTTTTCATTATAGATCGTTAACATTTGCAATAAACCTGAACATTTCTAAATACCACGTCAGTCTTTCTGTACACCTGCCTTGTCTGTTTTAGAAATTTTTCGTTATTTTTGTTGAACAGCATATTCCATGTGAGTAGTGGGTAAATCGCAATTGATAGAATGGCTGGACAATTTGCGACCAGATTTCGGTAGGCTTTTAGTATGTCAGAAAGTACACCTGATGCTAACAGAATCAAGTGACAAACCATTTGTAGCAATTTTTGGAGGGCTTGAGGGTGTATTTTTCATATATTGACTGGACCAGACAGTCAATTTGGACATAGTGAAATTTTTCATTCATCACAGAGAGAAATGTTCGCAGAATAATTCAACATGGACGGATGGAACATGCAAGAGGAAGCCTAAACTGCATGTTGAAATGTGTTAACAGGAATTATTTGTAACTCCATGCCACACCTTGGAGGAAGGATTCCTTCCTCCAAGGCCACACCGACCATTTTAATACGCATATGTCGGCGATCGGATCGTGCTACCGGCGCCTATCGGCGGTTAGTTATAACCATCTATTTTTGTTACAACACATTTTCCCATAACTAAACCTAAAAATAACACTTCACAACAATGCGAAAACAGCGACGCGAGCGCCACCTGTTGTCTTCGTCTCGCAACGTCCCTTTCGTGGTGTATGCTGTCTTCGTGTCGTCGTATTTTGTTCATGCTCAACAACATAAACATTTTCTACATGGTAGTTTGTTCTCGTTTCGCAACATCTTTGTTCTCGTTTCGACGTCTCTTTTTTGCACTTACATGTATAACCGCCCATAGGAATTGCCACTTAACGGAGGGCTGCCAAGAGATTCAACACCGAGTCCAGGTGACCAGCGCCATCTGTTATGTACCACTCTCGAGGTATCTTACAGTAATTGGAGTGAAGTCCGGTCATTGACATCACCACTTCACAGCAAGTAAAGAAGAATAAAGTTTTAACTCAGAACTTGATATTTATTCTGAAGATGTCTACACTAGTTATATGCTACTTTAACAACTTTGAACACTTCAACAAAGGTTGTTACAATCCCTAGATGCCCCCCGCAGTTTATGACGAAATTGAGTTTCTGTATCTTTGCTGGCAAATTCATGCTTCTTCACTATAATTGTCCAATCGTTTTGAACCGACAGACGTAGTGTTTGTGTGTGTGAGCATGGTGAGGGGGGAGAACACCATTATGAATGCCCTTGACCTTGAATCCATTTGACCTCGTCCCTATCGGGGTCAAGGTCAAACTCGTTCACAAGTCTCTTCGTTGAAGTGTTCAGTGTTACTTGTCTTTTTTTCACGACTTCATTCATTTGTTTTATGAATATTTTATTTTGTGACTTTTTTACGCAGAATAGTAGGCCTATAAGCCTTCACTCGTGCAATCTGAATATTGGAAGAGGAATTTCCAGTGAAACGCCCTATACATACAGAGGTTACGTAACCATGGCTTCACTGGGTTCACTCTCCATGATATCTTTCGCTTTAGGCCTTACAAGCCATTTGTTGACCACAGATGTAATGTTTTTCAGTGCGGCCATTTTTCTGTGTGCCTCCCATTGCTTGGAACACACTGGGAAACAGATTCACTGTTTTTCTTTGTGTGTCGGTCATTGTCAACTCGCCGCTTATTCCGTCAATCTATTATAATGTCACACTGACATACAGCCCTCACTGAAAAACGTTACATCGGGCCAAAACAATTCTGGTCTTGATTAGACCCCTTTTGTGTCCCCTCCTTTTTCTTTTGTTTTTTAACTTTTTTTGTTTGTTTTTTGCTTTATTGTTTTCTTTGGTTTCTTTTATTTTACATTATTTATTAAGAAAGTGGAAACCTGTAAAACGTTAAAACTGTAAATTGAAAAACAGTATAAAACTGTATTAATCTCGTGTTTCAAGATTTCAAAAACATCCTATTTTTAATTTTTCTTTCATTTTGTCGTTTTTTTGCTTGTTTGCTGGCTCCACGTTTCTGTAATGGTTTCCACAACTCTTTTTTATTTATTATCTTAAGCTGCAGTCTAGCTACCCCATGACTTCAATATATCATAACAAAATAAAAAGCGAATACAGAATTACATGTATATCAGAATTTACATATGAAGATGTACATGTACGTACATATACATGTAGTACATTTTTCTAGTATTATGGCAACGCATGTCAGCTAAAATGTTAGTCCTTCGAATATGATTTGACTAATTCTAAATCTACAGTTAATATAAACATAAAACCTTCTAAAATAAAACATATATCACGTCACGAGGCAGGAAATACCTTCTCTGCCCTCAGTTACTGGAAGATACCTTGTAATACATCCTGAGAACATCAGGGGTTCTTACTGCTCGCTCCCTTCGTCACCGCACACAATATGCGTGACGAAGGGAGCGAGCAGTAAGAACGCCTGATATTCTCAGGATGCTTGTAATAACGATTATCACTGTGCTGTAAAACAAAAACATTGGGAAGAAATGGGAGATTCTCCATTGCAGTGGGACCAATCTCTGTACAGGATACCAATCCCCACTGCACCAACATGGCCGACTGGGCTCTAGTCTCGCGCAGCCAGCGAGCCGTTTTGTTCCGCAGTGTTGCTATTCCCTAGATTCGCAACAGCGGTTGATTGACCGAGACTATAAACTGGAATCTCGTTTTGAATAGAGAGTGCCGTGACGGCCAGAAGACATCTATAATATGAAGACAGTTTTCGGAAGAACATCCAGCAGGCTATAGGCCTATATGGAAAGGTTCACAAGGAAGCATACTGAATTTATAGGAGCACGATTTACTCATAATAGTATGATGCAGCCTACTTCATCCTGAAGAAATCAGGTCCTCTTAGCATTGTTTAAGGACCGGATTTCTTCAGGATGATCCTACTCAGGGTACAGTAAAACCCGAAAAAAACGCCCTTTAGTCGTAATCTATGATATACTCAGGGTAGACCTGGTCTGACTTGAAAATGATATACATCCTCGGAATCGACGTATTATCAACGCACGAATCATAGAAATTCTCATTTGGTTTGCTTGGATCTTTCGGTGGCGGTCTGACGTAGTGGGACAGACCCTGGCAAGGGTCTCCTACAAGTACATTGCACATCAACATGCATCTGCTATCAGCGTAGTGAGCAGCGACATTGGCCTCAACTCCAAAGTAAGTCCCCTTGCCATACCTGGTCCCAGTTCTTAAACCACTTATCCGACAGTCGAACCCTTGCTCGCATATCGCTTGGATATTTCCCTTTTTGGTTCCGTGGAAAAGGGAGAGAACTTTTGGCTCCTTCTTCCGGTTCTTCTGGGTCCAGGATTTCTTCCTGTGTTTAAGGGGAAAAGGCAGGATTTTCATCATCATCATCATCATGATTGGCGTCGTGGCCCTATGAGGGTCTTTCCCATAAAGACCATTTGTATCATTTTGTATAAACAGAATATTTTAATACTTAGGCGGAGAAAGAAATGTGCTACTAGTTGTGGTGAGTAGGCCTACGTACCTGTAATAAGCATCATAAACCTCCATGCTTTGAATTCTCTTGATGGATGTAATCCTGCTGCTCGGCATGCTAGCCTTGAACTTCGTCTCGATTGTCTGGAACTCTTGCGCAGTGCTCCCAGCCCTGTCCAGCTAAAATGTTTAAAAAAATAGTTTTGACGTCGTCGGCGGCCATTTGACGGCAACATCGCCGATTCTTTGCAGTCACGTGACCGTTGTGACGTCAGTGACGAACTCGAATAACTGAAACGCCACCTTCCGACGTAAAAATGAAGTTGCATATTACCTTGACCAACTGCACGGAACTGCCGTCTCCAGCTCCATAGATGTCCCAGTGGCTTGGAATATAAGAGGACATGAGACTCATGGCCTTGGTTTCTGCACTACTTGCCCCTGTTGTAGCATCACCCGCTCCGTTTGCAGATTTTCGCGGTTTTTTCGGAGCTGTCTGGTGGTTTGTTGCCGAGGCCTTCCCAGAATTCTTCGCCGCTGCATGGCTGATAAGAAAATCAAAGTCATGTTCGCTTGACATACACTCTTAGCCAAAAAGGTTCTTTAGGGGTTCTTTGTGCCTCACCAGAGGAACGCCAAGGTTCTATATAGAACCTTCTGTAAGGAACCCGAAAGGGTTCCATATAGAACCTTTCAGTCGCTAAAGAACCCATAAAGGTTCCAGTTAGAACCCTTTTCTGAGGAAAATGTTCTATCTGGAACCTCTACGGGTTCTTAAACAAACCGAGGGTTCTTAAATCAGAGGGTTCTCCTGGTGTGGCAGCAAAGAACCTTTTCGGCTAAGAGTGTAGGCCTATGTCAGTGCAATGGATTTTTCCATGACAACTTAAAGTGCCACTGGATTCCTTCCCTACCCTGCGCTAAACATACCCGCGACCTCTATTGACAATATTGTTAAACTACAGCTTAGAACTTCGCCCATGTAGAGTAACTCTCGTTCCTAGGGTATCCACGTATGTATTGTAAACGTGCATTCTCCAACACTGGGGCGAAAGGCAAACTACAATTTTGGACTGAGAAAGACGCAAATTACCTCCGGTGGCGCCGGCTGTCGACAAAAATGGCAATGTCGTGGCCCTTTAAACACAAGATTGGATTCAATTTGATCCTTCACCTGCGCAGTAAATAACTTTAGCCTACCTCATTTCTTTCGCCCTTTCGTTCCAATCAATCAACTCGGGTCTTCGCCTCACTTTCCTCTCAACCTTGGTCATGACATTCCTTTGCACCATTTTTGAGAAGTCAAGGTCATACTTGTGACCTTCAGTGGTGTCGAAATGGAATAGGCTTGTACCAGACGATAGGTAGGCATTCTCAACGTCTTCCACGTCAACATTCGATTTGAAGTGTTTGTCGTTCTGGAAATATATACTTATTCGGGAGGTTTAGAAACCAAACGACAAACGTAAACGTTAACGACTACGTTATTTTGTACCGAAAATGCAATATAAAACCTGCTTAATGTGTAGTGTGAAAAATAACGTAGTCGTTAAGTTTACTTTTATTGTTTGATTTCTAAACCTCCATATTAAAAAAAGATCACAAATCGTCAAAATGGTCCTTCATATTAAAGGGGCACAGTGTTCTTTCTCTATCCAGCACTAAACAGACCCGCGTTAGGGGAGACCTCTATTGACAATGTTGTTAAACTATCGCTTATCCACCTCGCCCCATGTAGAGTAACTCTCGTTCCTAGGGTATCCACGTGTGCATTGTATTGTAATCATATATTCTCCAACACTGGGGCGAAAGGCAAGACAGCGGTAAATTGGAAAATGAGGCAACCACCGTGGAGTGGCGCCTTCAGAAAGAGTCGGAACACGCAGACGTCAACTGACCTCGTCCCCATACTTCTTCCACTTGTTATGCTCGTCCATCCAGTACCAAACCCACTCGGTAACATAAGCGAACGTGTCTGGCTTCTGCACAGATGACGCGGTGGACAATCTCCGGGCTTTCAGCGTTTTATTCGCTTTTGGGATGTTCAGAGTCATCGCGTTATTGTTACCGAAGATGATTTTCCCAACCGTATTGGTAGGCCTGCAAAAAGAAGGCCGCAAAGTCTTTCAGAAAATATCCTCTCAGTGAAAAAAAATTGTGTCAACATTTGGAATGTAGCCCCCTAACTATTTCAAGTTCAGCAACATCGCGAGTGTCTGGTACCGTACTGGTCCTGGACCCATATTCATAAACATACTTAAGTCAAAGTGTGATACTTATCTTTTGTGTTGAACAAAGGATAAGTACCACACAGACTTAAGTAGTTTTATGAATACGGGGCCTGGTCTCTGCTGCCATCTTTTTTAAAGACAATACTCTAGACTTGTGTTACCACGTTTGATATTGGGCACTTCTTACTTAACTGGCAATTTCTGGAACCTCGCACATGCGTATTGCTGCTGGGTTGGAAAACCAAGATGGCGGCGGAAAAGGAATACGAAAATCTATTTTTATGACCTGTATTTGTATATCTTTACCACAAGCATTGCTGACAAGGCCTACTTAATCCCTGAACTCCCGCGCTTACCGGCCGTCTTTCGAGTTCACAGTCAAAGCTACGTAACACTCATCGGACTCAACCTTGCAGTAATCAATTTCTGTTTGTGAACTGTCCGACATGTCGACCCATTCATCAATGTCGTCATCATGGTACTGCCACTGATACGGGTCTTCCTTGTGGTGCATACGGCAGCTCTTACCAAATCCACATTTCCCTGTTTCAAACCGAGAAGGGAGCAGTCAACGGAGTCATAAAGAGGTTGGGGACGAGGTTTGATGGAGAATATCCGGCATGGCACAGTGAAACGCCCTATACATACAGAGGTTACGTAACCATGGCTTCACTGGGTTCACTCTCAATGATATCTTTCGCTTTAGGCCTTACAAGCCATTTGTTGACCACAGATGTAATGTTTTTCAGTGCGGCCATTTTTCTGTGTGCCTCCCATTGCTTGGAACACACTACATGCACTAGGAAACAGACTCACTGTTTTTCTCTGTGTGTCGGTCATTGTCAACTCGCCGCTTATTCCGTCAATCTATTATAATGTCACACTGACATACAGCCCTCACTGAAAAACGTTACATCGGGCCAAAACAATTCTGGTCTTGATTCAGACCCCTTTTGTGTCCCCTCCTTTTTCTTTCGTTTTTTAACTTTTTTTGTTTGTTTTTTTTCTTTATTGTTTGCTTTGGTTTCTTTTATTTTACATTATTTATTAAGAAAGTGGAAACCTGTAAAACGTTAAAACTGTAAATTGAAAACAGTATAAAACTGTATTAATCTCGTGTTTCAAGATTTCAAAAACATCCTATTTTTAATTTTTCTTTCATTTTGTCGTTTTTTTTTGCATGTTTGCTGGCTCCAAGTTTCTGTAATGGTTTCCACAACTTTTTTTTATTTATCATCTTAAGCTGCAGTCTAGCTACCCCATGACTTCAATATATCATAACAAAATAAAAAGCGAATACAGAATTACATGTATATCAGAATTTACATATGAAGATGTACATGTACGTACATATACATGTACATGTAGTACATTTTTCTAGTATTATGGCAACGCATATCAGCTAAAATGTTAGTCCTTCGAATATGATTTGACTAATTCTAAATCGTACAGTTATAAACATAAAACCTTTTAAAATAAAACATGTATCACATTTAGAGGCAGGAAATACCTTATCTGCTCTCAGTTTACAGGAAGATACCTTGTATATACATCCTGAGAACATCAGGGGTTCTTACTGCTGGCTCCCTTCGTCACCGCCCCGGTCACCGCACACAAATGCGTGACGAAGGGAGCGAGCAGTAAGAACACCTGATATTCTCAGGATGCTTGTAATAACGATTATCACTGTGCTGTAAAACAAAAACATTGGGAAGAAATGGGAGAATCTCTATTGCAGTGGGACCAATCTCTGTACAGGATACTAATCCCCACTGCACCAACATGGCCGACTGGGCTCTAATCTCGCGCAGCCAGCGAGTCGTTTTGTTTCGAAGTGTTGCTGTTTCCTAGATTCGCAACAGCGGCTGATTGACCGAGGCTATTAAACTGGAATCTCGTTTTGAATAGAGCGCCTTGACGGCCAGAAGACATCTATAATATGAAGACAGTTTTCGGAAGAACATCCAGCAGGCTAGGCCTACATGGAAAGGTTTACAAGGAAGCATACTGAATTTATAGGAACACTATTTACTCATAATAGTATATGATGCAGCCTACTTCATCCTGAGGAAATCAGGTCCTCTTAGCATTGTTTAAAGCGAATGGCTCGCGGGGTTTGTTGTGGCGCCATGACAGTTGGTCATCGATATCAAGCAGCATTTTGAGAAAAAGGCAAAAGAAGGATTTTAGTTTAATGGGAAATGCATTAGACAGCCAAACTTCGGAGGCGCATTCTGCAAAATCTGCCGCTTCAAAATCAATGGGAATAATACAAAATGTACATCCTGACCTACTGAATTTGAAAACGTCATTAACCCATTTTAACAAATTTTTACTGGAACCTCGTCCCCAGTGTTTACATTCGCATATTTGCACAGGTGTTGCATATGGCTGGGTCACGGCTTTGCCTGGAGGCTAGATTCACTCTCTATGGAAGGTACCACCAAAAATGTAAACAAACCCCGCGAGCCATTCGCTTTAAGGACCGGATTTCTTCAGGATGATCCTACTCAGGGTACAGTAAAACCCGAAAAAACGCCCTTCAGTCGTAATCTATGATATACTCAGGGTAGACCTGGTCTGACTTGAAAATAATGTACATCTTCGGATTCGACAAGTTATCAACGCACGAATCATAGAAATTCTCATTAGGTTTGCTTGGATCTTTCGGTGGCGGTCTGACGTAGTGGGACAGACCCTGGCAGGGGTCTCCTACAAGTACATTACACATCAACATGCACCTGCTATCAGCGTAGTGAGCAGCGACATTGGCGTCCACACCAAAGTAAGTCCCTTTGCCATACAGGGTCCCAGTTCTTGAACCACTTATCCGACAGTCGAACCCTTGCTCGCATATCGCTTGGATATTTCCCTTTTTGGTTCCGTGGAAAAGGGACAGAACTTTTGGCTCCTTCTTCCTGTTTTTCTGGGTCCAGGATTTCTTCCTGTGTTTAAGGGTAAAAGGCAGGATTTTCATCATCATCATCATCATCATTGGCGTCGTGGCCCTATGAGGGTCTTTGCCATAAAGACCATTTGTATCATTTTGTATAAACAGAGAATATTTTAATACTTAGGCGCAGAAAGAAAGATGCTACTAGTTGTGGTGAGTAGGCCTACGTACCTGTAATAAGCATCATAAACCTCCATGCTTTGAATTCTCTTGATGGATGTAATCCTGTTGCTCGGCATGCTGGCCTTGAACTTCGCCTCAATGGTGTGGAACTCCTGCGCAGTGTTCCCAGCCCTGTCCAGCTAAAATTTTAAAAAAATAGTTTTGGACGTCGTCGGCGGCCATTTGACGGCAACATGGCCACTTCTTTGCAGTCACGTGACGTCAGTGAAGAACCTCAATAACTGAAACGCCACCTTCCGACGTAAAAATGAAGTTGCATATTACCTTGACCAACTGCACGGAACTGCCGTCTCCAGCTCCATAGATGTCCCAGTGGCTTGGAATATAGGAGGACATGAGACTCATGGCCTTGGTTTCTGCACTACTTGCCCCTGTTGTAGCATCACCCGCTCCGTTAGCAGATTTTCGCGGTTTTTTCGGAGCTGTCTGGTGGTTTGTTGCCGCGGCCTTCCCAGAATTCTTAGCCGCTGCATGGCTGATAAGAAAATCAAACGTCATGTTCGCTTGACATACACTCTTAGCCAAAAAGGTTCTTTAGGGGTTCTTTGTGCCTCACCAGAGGAACGCCAAGGTTCTATATAGAACCTTCTGTAAGGAACCCGAAAGGGTTCCATATAGAACCTTTCGGTCGCTAAAGAACCCATAAAGGTTCCAGTTAGAACCCTTTTCTGAGGAAAATGTTCTATCTGGAACCTCTACGGGTTCTTAAACAAACCGAGGGTTCTTAAATCAGAGGGTTCTCCTGGTGTGGCAGCAAAGAACCTTTTCGGCTAAGAGTGTAGGCCTATGTCAGTGTAATGGATTTTTCATGACAACCTAAAGTGCCCCTGTATTCCTTCCCTGTCCTGCGCTAAACATACCCACGTCGAGGGAGACCTCTATTGACAATGTTGTTAAACTACAGCTTAGAACTTCGCCCATGTAGAGTAACTCTCGTTCCTAGGGTATCCACGTATGTATATTGTTATCGTACATTCTCCAACACTGGGGCGAAAAGAAAAAACTACAGTTTTGGAGAAAGACGCAAATTACCTCGGTGGCGCCGGCTATCGACAAAAATGGCAATGTCGTGACCCTTTAAACACAAGATTGGATTCAATTTGATCCTTCACCTGCGCTGTAAATAACTTTAGCCTACCTCATTTCTTTCGCCCTTTCGTTCCAATCAATCAACTCAGGTCTTCGCCTCACTTTCCTCTCAACCATGGTACTGACATTCCTTTGCACCATTTTTGAGAAGTCAAGATCATACTTGTGACCTTCAGTGGTGTCGAAACGGAATAGGCTTGTACCAGACGATAGGTAGGCATTCTCAACGTCTTCCACGTCAACATTGGATTTGAAGTGTTTGTCGTTCTGGAAATATATACTTATTCGGAGGTTTAGAAATCAAACGAAACGTAAACGTTAACGACAACGTTATTTTGTACCGAAAATGCAATATAAAATCTGGTTAATGTGTAGTGTGAAAAATAACGTAGTCGTTAAGTTTACTTTTATTGTTTGATTTCTAAACCTCCTTATTAAAAAAAAGATCACAAATCGTCAAAATGGTCCTTCATATTAAAGGGGCACAGTGTTCTTTCTCTATCCAGCACTAAACAGACCCGCGTTAGGGGAGACCTCTAGTGACAATGTTCTTAAACTACTGATTATCCACCTCGCCCCATGTAGAGTAACCCTCGTTCCCAGGGTATCCACGTATGCATTGTATTGTAATCATATCTCCAACATTGGGGCAAAAGGCAAGAGAGCGGTAAATTGGAAAATGAGGCAACCACCGTGGAGTGGCGCCTTCAGAACGAGTCGGAACACGCAGACGTCAACTGACCTCGTCCCCATACTTCTTCCACTTGTTATGCTCGTCCATCCAGTACCAAACCCACTCGGTAACATAAGCGAACGTGTCCGGCTTCTGCACAGATGACGCGGTGGACAATCTTCGGGCTTTCAGTGTTTTATTCGCTTTTGGGATGTTCAGAGTCATCGCGTTATTGTCACCGAAGATGATTTTCCCAACCGTATTGGTAGGCCTGCAAAAAGAAGGCCGCAAAGTCTTTCAGAAAATATCCTCTCAGTGAAAAAAAATTGTGTCAACATTTGGAATGCAGCCCCCGAACTGTAGGGTTTGAAGTTCAGCAACATCGCGAGTGTCTGGTACCGTAGGCCCTGGTCTCTGCTGCCATCCTTTTGAAATAAAGACAATATTGTGTTACCACGTTTGATATTGGGTACTTCTAACTTTAACTGGCAGTTTCTGGAACCTCGAACATGCGTATTGCTTGAAAACCAAGATGGCGGCGCAAAAGGAATACGAAAATCTATTTTTATGACCTGCATTTGCATATCTTTACGACAAGCATTGCTGACAAGGCCTACTTAATCCCTGAACTTCCGCGCTTACCGGCCGTCTTTAGAGTTCACAGTCAAAGCTACGTAACACTCATCGGACTCAACCTTGCAGTAATCAATTTCTGTTTGTGAACTGTCCGACATGTCGACCCATTCATCGATGTCGTCATCATGGTACTGCCACTGATACGGGTCTTCCTTGTGGTGCATACGGCAGCTCTTACCAAAGCCACATTTCCCTGTTTCAAACCGAGAAGGGAGCAGTCAACGGAGTCATAAAGAGGTTGGGGACGAGGTTTGATGGAGAATATCCGGCATGGCACCGGTGTGAACGTGATACGGTCGGCCTGGAATCAAAGTCCGGATGCTGTTTTCCCAGTTGATTAAGACTTTGTGAAGGATTATGTCACTAACCCTGACCATAACCGCGTTGCCAATACACGGACTTTATATTGCGCACTTTCATTCATAGGACTTTCTCTGCTGATACCGACATGGCCGGCGTCCGGCAAAGTTTGGGCGCAAGCAATGACTGGGCAGGGAAGGCCGTCAACTTAGATTGCTCACCAAACTTAGATTATGCTTCGGAGGAGGCCAGGAATCAAATCAGTTTTGTCTTATACACTTATCTACAATTCCTGAAACCTTTGTCGCGATACATTAGTTAATTTTTGAGTTATCCTGCTGAAACTAGACTGGATGTCGAGGAAAACAATGACCGCCCACCTATGTGGGCGGTCTTGTGAAAAAAGGTGCGAGGGCAAGGAAGGAATTTCTTACCTCGTAGGTAGAACATACAAATCTCTGTTTCATCGTCATCCACGGCGGACGCTACGGACAGTGTCCTCATCGGCTGAAGTTGTTTCTTTTTCGGGGAGAACAGCTCTGGTGTAGAGCGAAACGGTCGGGCTGACCCCAATCTCGCTGGGCTGGGTGAACCTCGGGCGGGTGAACGGCGAACATCATCGACATCCTCCGACATTTCCCGAAGCATCGTAAGAAGGTCCCTCTCGGTCTGTCTGGTATCGATGCCATTCCTGCGAAGTATGTTGATATTTTGGCCTTCCTTTATCCTGTGGCTGCGCTTGCAACTGTCAGCGAATTTACACGAACCCGCGAGATAATGCCGACACACGTGGAGATGGTTACACTTGTCTCCTCGGTTGCAACCTGCGCCGACGTTGTAAAACTTGCATGTTTGGGGTGCGGTGTTTTTCAGATTGCTGCGACTCAAGTTGAATACCTTTCTCAAATACGGTAGAGGAAGAGACGAGAGCTTGTGTTGGCGGATGAGAGCTTCGTTGTGATTGGTCTTCAGGGTATGCCCATAGCGACACTTGCTGTCTGGAAATCTGCACTGCTCGCTAATCAGGAAATACTTGCAAATATGCAGCCCTCCGCAACGCCGGTCGCGACAGCCTTCATTCGTCGTATATCCCTTACAAATATCGAGAGTGGTCCAGGGCCGAACAACCGATTCATGCCTGTCCTCCACGACGGCAAACAAACATCATCATGACGCTTCAAAAATCGAGTAAATCTTGATAATTTCTTGAAGTTTTGTCGGTGATGTGACGGCAAAGATCGGAACAGTTCGGAGACCTCCGTTTCCCCGCCGTCCGCCTGGCAGAGCAGGTAGACTACGTCTTCAGCGACATCGTCGTCATCATGGTAATCAGACTTCGACGGTCGACGCACGTCATCATCATCATGATATCGACCAGGCGTCGGCGGTCGACGGACATAATCATCATCATGGTATCGATAAGAACTCGACGATCGGCGCCCATCAGGATATAGGACAGAACTCGACGAGCGATACATTCCGAATGAATCGAAGTTAACCTGACAGGGTTCAGTACGGGAAGTCCATCGATTTCAAATACCTGTTGTTATATGAACGAAGAACAAAAAAAGAAGAAAATACACCAAACTACATGTATCGCAGTTGTATGTAAGCCTATCACAGCGACCTTGCTTTGCCGCTAGCTCCTCCAATGATATAATAAGAAAACTAAAGTTGTCTCCGAATTTTGCAAACTTTCGACCCCAACTAGGGTCTTCCTCAGGCACTTTCTAGTAGAGATCCCAGAAGTGAATGAGCTGGATCCCATAGAGATGAAGTGAGGAAACCCTGTGGTAAACAGGGAGGCGTGAAAAGTTTAGGTTGAATATCTCCTCCAGTGACATATCAAAAAGTAGTGTCAGGACTTCCATTCAAAGATATCAACAGCCTGTTGTGTGGTCAGCAATGCCGACCATCACCGACAGGGAAGTTTTCTGCGCAGGGGCATGCAGGACGTTTCTTTTTCGACGACAACGTCTCCTTCCACACCGATCCGAAGCTGGGCTTTGGGGATGAAGAATCATTAGAGTACAGTGGCGCCGGTGTAACATCTGTGAGTGTTTCTGTAGCTCAGTGTTCCCCAACAATAGACGCGGCCTAGAATGGTTATTGTTGGGTTAGTTGCCGCTTAATCCGTCAGGAGGGAAACAATAAGAAAAACACAGAAATACGGGGAACACAGGCGGGATTTCTAGTGCCGCCACAAAGGGAGGGGCGCCAGTTGCGCCTCTCCCTTTGTGGCGGCAGAGTGATGTTTTTTGTGCCTCAGTTGTGGGGGAAACACATATTTGGCATCCCATTTTTGAATTTTTTTTGGAGGGG